>JAPPVO010005229.1:0-20550 GCA_030407325.1 Camellia japonica | reverse complement strand
TCAAAGTGCGTGCACGTGATATACCAAAGTAGGACATCAATAATGCTGGACAAGAATCATAGGAAGCGGAGTTGCTTACATAGAAGATTACAAAAGCTGTCGTTGAGGTCTAGGAGGGTGCCGTTGTGAAGCCAAGAACTCTTGCCAACCTTTTGTTTCAATGAAGACAAAAAAAGCAAATTTTTAAACCCACTGTTGAATATAGTTTCATTTTGAACTAGGGGGTTTATGTTTCTTGTCGTCTTGTTCAGGCTAGCCCTAGTTCCTATCCAAAGATAAGAATCTCTTCCACAATAGTCGGCTTCTGAGTTCATGTAAAAGATTCCTGTGAAAATGGAGTTTGCTAATGGAGCAGGGTGAATCCAGCCTAACTTAAACATTATGATTAGTTTATGGGTATTGATGAGGGACAAAATTGTACTGCTTTGATTGAGATGAATGAGTTGCAAGATAGAAAGTTATGAGGTAGGCACCAATGTTGTGCCGGCGAAAGATCCTTTGATGCTAAAGTTAGCGAATGATTCTGAGGATCGGAAGATGAGTTGCTTAAGGAATTGCTTACCTCAGGTGACTGTAGGTTGTATTCTTGTTTTGTAGGGATCTTTGGCGTGATTTGTTATCGTTATTTTTAGCTGTCAAACTTGATTGTAAACACAGTTTTTGGGCATTTTAAATAAGTAAAACAGGTTATGGCGCAACTTCCTCCTCGATCATGTGTGTGATTGGGCTTTACTGAGCGAGTTCCTACTGATGATGCCTTTTCTGACCAGGGCCTGCTCAATAATGAACAATGTGGACCTGACCTTGTCATGGCTAAATATCTATTATGAGGTATAAACAATCAAACAATCCGAACTTGTCCAACAATGGTGAGTTTTGGTATATGAAATTTCTCAAGGGATTCACCAAGGTAACCCTAGTACTGTTTTAATGTTTGAGCCAAACAGTTCCTAAGGAACCATGTTCCATTTGGGTATTAGATCCCACTCTCCAGTATTAATTAAATTAACTAGTACTAATCCATCAAAAATTGAAAGAATTAGAACCATATGAGACCAAAATTTGATTACAGTCAAGCAAGTACACTGGCATTAACAAATAGTAAACATTTTTCAAGTTCCAAGTAGGTAGCCTCCTTTACATATCAATTTTTTTTATTACCCCACTCATTCAGTAATAAAATTAAGATATTAAACAGTGTATGTTCTTGGAACACCACTAATTAAGAACAACCAATACTAACCTGACATTGTTTAATTGTTTTCATATGCAAGACTTGCACCCAAAAAATTTCTGAAACCCACAATATGTGTTTAACTATCTACCTTCCAACAAATTCCTTTTTTTCATATGTTATTTTACACTTATATTTCAAGTTCCAACATGATCAAATTAACAGAACAACAATAAGATAGAATATCATCTAGAAATTAGATAACTTACAAACTCAAAGCATTACGAAAGACAACAATGACAACAAAAATTGTTCTTGCTAAAATTAAGAACATGAATCTTACCAAATCAGCCATCCAAGTTAGAACCTGTGGCTCTGACCATAAACAATTAAAACTATACAAAATCACCCTGCAGACATAATTGTACTTGAACCATACTTGTATAGCATTTCAAATGTAGTTCAGATAACAATTCCCACATTCAACAAATCAGTGTGGATAAAGACTTGTAATCCATGAACCAGTGACTACATTTGAGTGATAAGAAATATAGTAGCAGCTTGACCTTACAACTCTGGGTCCATGAAATGTGTGTGGACCATTTTGACATCCCAAGCAAGAGTAGAGAATGCCATTGAATATGTTCCCGAATATACAGTCTCAATAAGTTGGCATTCCTCATAAGCATTCCAACATGCTGAGCTGCAGACCCACGAGGCAGTATGTCTAACAGCATAGCTCTGAGAGAATACACAGTACAATGTGATGCTTTTCTACAAAAGGCACGATGCAATGACCTTTTTTCCTGCACATAATCTTCCAAGAGCGAATATCACATATCAACAGTATGGCTTGACTCGACTATTGTCTTCAGTCTTTAAAATCATCAACTAGATGAATTTAGTTACAATGTCTAAAATTTCTGCTCTTCCACAAAGGGGGTTCTTACAGGCCACTGCAATGACAACCATGTACTTGCTATTTTTAAATAACTCTCTGAATTCCCAGGCAATGCAATCCAGTAAAGTATAAAATAACAGCATTCTCGGACTAAACTCTCTGTACCAGTTTGCTGGTTCCTCTCTTTAAAAGCCACCAGTGCCCAAGTCAGGCAGAAGCCAAAGGCTGATTTTTTAAGCTCCATCAAGAGCAAGGGCTTTGGTGTCAGCTTGAACTCTCCAACATGTACTTCTATAAGGTAAAATCACCTTCTTCAAACACAAATAAACCGACATGTGAATTATCATTCTTTTGCACTTCACTCGGGTGGTGAAACTACTGAAATTGCAGTACCATGATGCGCCAAATACAAACACAAATACGTAGCCTCTTCCCTAATCTTCAGCCGTTGCTAAACAATAAACTAAACTATCCTAAGCCAGTTTTCGAATAGAATGTTGTGGATCGGGGGCACACCAGGAAACACACACAAGCAATAACACAAGAGATTTAACGTGGTTCGGCAAGTCGCCTACGTCCACGGGCAGCGGATTTCACTATATGGAGAAATGTATTACACACTCTGTATTCTCTCTTTGTAAACTCTCTTAAGCTCACCACTCACCACATCTAAACTCTGCTCTCACCCTCTCTATATATACACATTACAGATGAAGGTGGAGAGGCTGGCCTTGCACATGGCCAGCTCATTTCTTCTCATTTCGGTGGCCGTCTTCACTCTTTGCGGTTTGTCGGTTGGTAGTCGCAATCCTTGACATGCTACAGCTGACTTCAGTTCGTGTGTTCCCATTGTTGTGAATCACCCCTCACATGGGGTAATATCAACAAATCACCCTCTCAACCCATGTGAGGTGATCTACTGCACACACTGCTGCTAATCTTTGTCACGCCCAAATTCAACATAGTCTGCATCTCCTTACTGAGACGCTTGCATCCCCTGAAGCTAGAGATTAATACACCAGAGATACAAGAGGAGGAGGGAATCCTACATCCTCAACTCAACTCATACCACTATCTGATTTGGAGAGAGCCTCTGCTCTTATCTCTCACAGATCTCTTCCATGCTTCTTGTTTCGGATGTCTTCACCTGCTATGCTTGAACTTGTGTAACCAAGATATCATACACCCCCCTGATTGGATGTTCTGCACCCCCTGCTGGGATGCCCTTGACTATCATGCCTTTGCCCTCTGTCCATAGTGATCGATTAACACTGCCTTGCACCCGAAGGTGCTTAGTTCCGAGAGATGTTGACCAAGTCCAAACAATGTTGGAACTTGATCCCAGAAACCACTTTTGTGAGCATATCGGCCGGATTATCTGCAGTACTAATCTTTTGAAGCAGAATATCCCCTTCATTCACAATTTCTCGGATAAAATGGAAACGGACATCAATGTGCTTGGTGCGGGAATGATGAACCTGGTTCTTTGCCAAACAAATGGCACTCTGACTGTCACAGAACACCTCAACGTGCTTCTGAACAATACCCAAGTCCTCAATTAACCCATGGAGCCAAATAGTTTCTTTAAAGGCTTCTGTCACTGCCATGTACTCTGCCTCTGTAGTAGACAAAGCCACCGTTGACTGAAGCGTTGACCTCCAACTCACCGGCCCTTTAGCAAGCGTAAATAAATACCCTGTTGTTGATCGGCGTTTGTCAAGTCACCAGCATAATCTGAGTCCACATATCCAACCAGATTCTGTCCGAGTCGGTTATCTCTCTCGAACTTCAATCCCAGATTAACCGTGCCATGTATGTACCTTAGGATCCATTTCACTGCCTGCCAGTGATCTTTTCCTGGATCATGCATATACCTGCTTACCATACTCACAGCATGTGAGATGTCAGGCCTTGTACAAACCATAGCATACATTAATGCACCAACTGCATTTGCATATGGAACCTGTGCCATATGCTTCGTTCTTCTTCTGTGCGTGGAGACATCGAAGCACTGAGCTTGAAATGAGGAGCCAATGGTGTACTCACAGCTTTTGTTTTCCCATTTACGCCAAATCTGTCTAACACCTTTTTTAGATACTGGGTTTGTGTCAGACAAACCGTGCCCTTCTTCCTGTCTCTCTTGATCTCCATGCCAAGAATTTTCTTTACTTCTCCCAAATCCTTCATTTCAAACTCTCTTGCCAACTGTGCCTTGAGTTTGTCAATCTCCACCTTGCTCTTAGATGCAATTAACATATCATCCATATATAAGAGCAAATAGATAAAGGAATCATCTAGAAGCTTACGGAAATATACACAATGATCAAATTGACTTCTTGTGTATTCTTTCTCCATCATGAACTGATCAAATCTTTTATACCACTGTTTCGAGGATTGCTTCAACCCGTACAACAATTTGTTCAGCTTACAGGCCCAATTCTCTTTTCCAGTAACTTTGAAACCATCTGGCTGGGACATGTATATCTCCTCTTCAAGATCTCCATGTAAAAAGCAGTTTTGACATCGAGTTGGGCGAGCTCGAGATCAAACTGTGCAACCAAAGCTAACAAGATACGAATAGACGTGTGCTTCACAACAGGTGAGAATACCTCATTGTAGTCTATTCCTTCCTTCTGAGCATAGCCTTTAGCTACCAATCTAGCTTTGAATCTGATGTTGTCTCTGCCTGGGATGCCTTCTTTCTTGGTGTAAACCCACTTACACCCAATTGCTTTCTTGCCTTTTGGAAGTTGCACCAACTCCCAAGTCTGGTTCTTGTGAAGTGACCTGATCTCTTCATCCATAGCCTCCTTCCAATTGACACTTTCTGCATTCTGCACGGCTTCTTTGAAAGTGCAAGGAACATTGTCTTCAATGATTGGAAGTGCATAGGCTACCATATCGGTCATCCAACCGGGTTGCTTAGTAACCCTTTTTCCTTTCCTGATTGCAATGGGTTCTGATTGTTGTGGGGCCTCTGGATCTTCATTTTCATCTGAACTCTCTTCAGAGCTATCCACTGAGACTTCTTCAGGATGGTTGATTGGCTGACTAGTCTTTGCTGGAGTCTCAAACTCCACCTGCACTGACTTCTTCAATGCTTCCTCATTCTGTTGAGGATTTGGTTGCTTCAGCATTGTAGACTCATCAAAGGTAACGTCTCTTCTAGTGACAACTTTCTTTGATTCAGGGCACCAGAGTCTGTATCCCTTGACACCGTCACTGAAGCCCAAGAAGATGGCTTTCTTGGCTCTTGGATCCAACTTAGATTCTGTAACATGAAAATAAGCTGGACATCCGAAGATACGTAGCTGATCATAATCAGTAGCTGGCACTCCTAACCATACCTCCATGGGAGTCTTGCCATCTAGTGCTGCAGTAGGTAGTCTGTTGACAAGATGACGAGCATAGTTCAATGCCTCGCCCCAAAATGCCTTGCTCAATCTAGAATGTGACAGCATACACCGGACTTTCTCCACCAAAGTGCGGTTCATGCGTTCTACAACTCCATTTTGCTGCGGTGTTCCAGGAACTGTGAAATGTCTCACTATCCCTGCATTCTGGCAAACCTCAAAGAAGGGATCTGATGTGTATTCCCCACCATTGTCAGATCTGAGCTTCTTGATCTTTTTGCCTGTCTGGGTCTCAATCATCTTCTTCCACATAAGAAAGATGTCTAAGACTTCATCTTTGTGCTTCATTGTGTAAATCCAAACTCTTCTTGAGAAATCATCAATGAACGACACAAAGTAGTGTTTACCTCCCAATGAAGCATTCTTGGAAGGACCCCATACGTCGGTGTGAACGTAGTCTAGAATCCCTTTGGTACGATGAATAGCAGTACCAAACTTGATTCTTGTTTGCTTGCCCAGTACACAATGCTCGCAGAACTCA
Source organism: Camellia japonica (assembly GCA_030407325.1). Taxonomy (NCBI): domain Eukaryota; kingdom Viridiplantae; phylum Streptophyta; class Magnoliopsida; order Ericales; family Theaceae; genus Camellia; species Camellia japonica. The sequence goes on along the minus strand of JAPPVO010005229.1, from coordinate 14,581 downwards.
AGCTTCCCTGTTTTGGCGCCTTTCAACAGGCCTTGCTTTACCAATCCTTGTAAAGCCTTCTCACCGACATGCCCTAGGCGCATGTGCCAAAGTCTGGAAGTGTCTGATACATCATCTTCTGAGCTGGTGGAGACAGCCACTCTCCCTGTGACTGTAGAGCCGTCTAGGAAATATAAATTTCCCTGTCGAGTACCCTTCATTGCAACAAATGCTCCTCGAACAACTTTGAGGACTCCACCTTCCATAGTTACTCTGTAACCTTTGGAGTCTAAAACTCCCACTGAGATGAGATTCTTTGTCAAAGCTGGTACATACCGAACATCTTCAAGAATTCTGATTGTTCCATCATGTATCTTCAGTCGAATTGTTCCAATCCCCTTTGTCTGGCAAGCTTGGTCGTTGCCCATCAGCACAACTCCTCCATCGAACTCTCGTAAGCTCGAGAACCACTGCTTGTTCGGACACATGTGGTAGGAACATCCGGAATCTATAATCCATTCATCAGACTGGCCATATGATGAAACTGTGAAGGCTGATCCTTCACCATTATCTCCATCTCGTGCAACGTTCACCTTTTCTTCTTTCTTGTCTTTATTGGGACAATCTTTTGCCCAATGCCCCTTCTGGCGACAAGCAGCACACTCGTCTTTTGCAAGACGTCTTCTGTCTGATGATTTCCCTCTGGATTTTGAGCGAGACTTTCCTCGCCCTGTATATCTCCTGTTATTTGTTCTGCCTCTGACTGTCAATGCCTCGGATGCTGAGTCCCTGTTTGCAGACTTATCTTTCCTTCTGAACTCATTGTTTACCAAGGCATTTGCAACATCAACATACTTGATCTTTTCTTTACCGTACAGTAAAGTGGTAGTGAGATAATCATATGAGTCAGGCAAGGAATTCAACAATAACAGTGCTTTATCTTCATCACCAATATGATCATCCAAGTTCTTCAAATCGGTGAGAATTTTGTTGAAATTGTTTAGGTGTTCGTTCATCAAAATACATTTTTTGTAGTCGAAACGAAACAACCTCTTCTTCAAGTAGAGCCGGTTCTCAATGTTCTTTGTCATGAACTTATCTTCCAGCGCCTTCCTTTGCAATATCATATTCTGTGAAGGTGTACTTCTCCTCTTTTGCAAGGCAAAGTCGGATGAAACTGCAGGCCAGGAGATTCACCTTCTCCCATTCTATCTCGTCCAGGTCATCTGGTTTGTCTCCCAGAATGAAGTGCAGGTTCATTTGGACAAGCATATCTTTAACTTCGCATCTCCACATGCCGAAGTTGCTGCTTCCATCAAACTTTTCTACCTCAAACTTAGCATGGGACACCGGGGTCCAATGCCTAGAGTTGCTTGTAGTCGTTGGATTACTTATGGACTCGGTTGATCTGGTCTCTGTAGATTCTACCATTAAACTATTTTTTTTTAGAAACTCCGATTCAAAAAACTGACCGTACAGATGTGTCTGGAATACTCTAAATTGTTGGAAAGTACTATTGGATCATCAGAAACGGACTCCGAATGGCTCTGATCAAGCCAAAACAGTTTTGACGGTTCAGATCTGCGGAATCTGGTCCACCTGGGATGCACCAGATGATTTTCCCTGATCGGCTCAATCAACGGCTCAGTCAACGGTTGATCAACGCGGCTTCGAAGCAGCGTGGCTCTGGTCAACGGCGCGGCTTGGAGGCTTGGCGGCTCGGCGCGGCCAACTTGGCTGACGTGTCTGCCACGTGGTCGATGACATGGCGACACGTTGCTGATGACGTGGTGACACGTGTCTACCGATGTGTCGATACCTGGCTGCTGACGTGACGACACGTGGTAGTGACATGGCGATGACGCGTTGATGACGTCACTGTCACGCGCAGAGTGACTCTCCTTCCTCCATCAATCGCGCGTCAGGCGCGTGTGTGCGTCTGAGATAACGCGCCATCTGTGTTATTGGCGCGTGGAGGCGCGTGTCGAGCGTGGGCTTCACTCTCCAACTTCAGGGTGCGCGTAAGAGCGCGTGACTTATTTTCTGGGGTTGGGCTTTGCTGTTCTGGACTCCTCTTCTCAAGGGCTTCCTCCTGGTATGCTCAAAAGTGGATTTCGAGCACTTCGAAATCTGGGCACTTTTGGAAAAAATTCAATTTTTCACCACCCGAGCTCTGATACCAATTGTTGTGGATCGGGGGCACACCAAGAAACACACACAAGTAATAACACAAAAGATTTAACGTGATTCGGTAAGTCACCTACGTCCACGGGCAGCGGATTTCACTATATGGAGAAATGTATTATACACTCTGTATTCTTTCTTTGTAAACTCTCTTAAGCTCACCACTCACCACATCTAAACTCTGCTGTCACCCTCTCTATATATACACATTACAGATGAAGGTGGAGAGGCTGGCCTTGCACATGGCCAGCTCATTTCTTCTCCTTTCGGTGGCCGTCTTCACTCTTTGCGGCTTGTCGGTTGGCAGTCACAATCCTTGACATGCTGCAGCTGACTTCAGTTCGTGTGTTCCCATTGTTGTGAATCACCCCTCACATGGGGTGATATCAACATAGAAATCTAATAAACTTATCATACTCATTACATAACAAAAGCTTTTCCCACTTCCAAGCAATTGAATCCAGTTTATTCCAAGTACATCTTCATCAAGTTGTTGGGTCAGTATTTTGCAAAATATGCAGAAGAGATGTCCAGTCAATGTGCAATGGCTGATCACAGAAAGTTGGATATTTGGACTCAGGATTTGACTATTAATAGTGGCTAGCCTGAATCTTAAATAGATACATACATGGCATTAAAAGAATTGTCAATTTAGGTCTTGAATCAGGTATGGATGATTTTTTTTTTTTTTATTTATTTATTTTTTTACAGCAGATTGTTTCTTGCATGCAACATCTCATGCTGTAGAATTCCGTGTGGAAAGTCTTCTTACGAATCTCATTTTAAAAGATTGATACAAGTACAACACACACAATACTTGGCTATGTTGTTTCTTTTCATCTGCCAACTTCCCCAGTTGAAATTCTTTTTATGCAAACCATGACAAGTATGATACATAGACAGTGCTTGAGTGTTGGGTCGATGGATCCTGATAAGTAATATTCACTCAACCCTACTGTTCGCTCAAACACTAGGTCTAATAGGGGGTTTGGGGGGCCTCCTCCCAAAGGAGAGGTGGTCTAGGGGCACCTCTTTTTTAGGTACTTTTGTAATTCCCATGTTGCTCCTGTGTAACCCTAATTCTATACTTATAAATAGATGAGGGGGCGCCTCTTTTAGGTGAAGAGAGTTGTATTTTCTAATCATAATGAAAACTGCAGCAGTCGTGGACGTAACTCTATTCTGGAGTGAACCACGTAAATCCTTGTATTCTTGTGTGTGATTTGTTTGATTCGTTTTTTCTTCCTTGTTTGTTATTTTGTGTGTCACTAATCTTGGTTAGGAAGGGTCAATTCCTAACATTGAGAATAAGCGAAAGCTATACGAGCACAAAGCCCCGTCCTTCCTAACCTAGCAGAAAAACATTCTAATATGAACAATTATGGAGGATCTGATACCATGCACGCACAATATTTTGCATAACCTAAAGTTAAACAAGAGCATCGTTTCCTCATTAACTCCCTTGAGGAAATCCTTCTCCTTTGAATAACGACTACTAGGAATAGGAAATACAATTTTGCATGACAAATTAGTAACCGTTGAATATTCCCCCTTTTACTCATCTGCTCTCTCCTTCATTCTCTGCCACATTGAGAAGTCGCTGAAATTCCATGAATGATGAAAATTATAGAACCAATGCAACTAAAAGGAGTAAAATATGATGCCACGACTCATAAAATTTCATTCAAAGCAAACCGTGTCATGCAAGAGTAAGTAATCACATTCATTGTTCTTCTTATAGAATGGAAAAGGGAGAGTTGAAACAATTGTTTGTGCCTATCCAATAAACAAAAACTGAAGATATTCTTTCTTCAACAGTGAGACGCTCATATATCAATCTAACTTGTGTACCGCTAAGAATTTCATAGATATACATATTTCAATGATATAAGAAAGAAGAGAAACACTGGTGGTAAATTCATTTGCAAATGCAGTTGTTGGTGTACCTCAAGAAAGTATAATTGAATTCAACAGAATATGGATCATACAGTGTTGGTGTACCTTACAAAAGTATAATTGAATTTAACAGAATATGGGTTATACAAGGCCCTAAAGTATGAATTCAATACTAATGATTATGGCCGACGGCCCACGCAGCAAATTTGACTACACAGAAAACCATCCCTCCGGTCTTGTTCCTCAGCCTCCTTGTTAGCAGCTTGAACGGATTTGAACCACAAAAATGCCTATACATATTCAATAATTTGGTTAGCTAAAGAACAGAACTGAATAAAATATATGTTAAGTGGTTCATTTTTATGAAAACAATCAATCTAGAAGTTCTAATGGACTTGGCATATCTTGACACTAACTAAATTATAATTCAATTGTTAATTGGTTTTTCTACTCAAATTTACCAGCATCAAAACTTATCAAAACTCCAAAAAAAATTCAAAATGCTAAAATCATAGCTTTAGCGATACGGCCCATTAAATAGATTCAGAGCAGCTTATCACTATAAATGGGAAACGAAAAAAATAATTGCAAATCAATGAATGCAAGTGAGAACTATGCAAAACCCACTTGCACCCCCATTGATTTGCAATTATATTCTCAGTTTCCCAATTTTATGTTATGTTATGTTATTCCCCTTTTTTCCAGTTCATAAAAAAAACCAAAATGCTTAAAAGTGTGAAAAGAAATCATATTAGCAACAACTTACAGAGGTGGGTATGCCAGTAAATGCAAAGAATCCGAGCAACGGAGCATAAAAGACACTGTTTGAGCTCAAAACGCCAAAAACAGGTTTTTGATTCAAGTACTCAAAAACAGAACCAATCTGCACAAACCCACAAATTTCAATAAAAAAAAAACCCAGAACACTGAACACAAATGAGTGCAAAAAAAGAAAAAAAGAATTGGGTTTGGAAGCTCACAGCAGCAATTGCAGTGATAGTAGAGGCAAGCAAGTAGACGAAGAAGGGAATCTGAAAGCTCTGTTGCGAAGCACTCTGAGAAGCTTCGTCTAGAGCCCAAGGAGGAGGCTCGTCCGAGTCTGGTTTAGCCCATGAAGGTATTGATTCTTCTTCCTTCTCTTTGCTCGAGCCCTCGGTCACTGCAAACACTGTCAATCTGCGAGAACGAGATGTGTTTTTCCTCGTAGTATTCTGAGAAATTTTTGTTGCAGTGAGGACTGATGGTGTGGGACAACATGGGTTGAGTTTGATTGAACCATAGATTGATGAATTAGAGGCGTGGAGAGAGGATGATAAAGCTAATGCAACCATGGATTCGAGAGAGTGTGATTAGATTTAGAAGAGAAAAATTCAGAAACACATCCCCTACACAAGCCAGAATGACAAGCGGAGAAGAGAGGAAGGCCTTTCCAAAGGCATATGTTATCTTTTTGTTGGGCGGAGGAGAGGCGTTGGTCTTGGTTCACCTACACTTCTCATCTCTGGCCCACTTTATTTGGAGAGAAAATATTCTGTACGGAAAATATTTTTCCAACAAAAATTTTAGGAAAATTTAGCAATCAACCCCTTTCCTCTTATTGTTGAAAGGCTGAAGAAAAAAATTATACTTTTAAAATCTCTTTATAATTTTAAAGTCTTGTATAAATAAAATTTATTATTTAAATATTTTATCAAACTATTATATCCTCAACTAAATCTTCCTTAATCACCGTTTCAATCTCTCAAGTCCCATCTCATACAACTCTTGCTTAGAGAACCATCACCATCTGCGCCATCAACAATGTCGGAATGACAGATCTGCTCTTCAAGCAAGCTATGGTGGGAATACTTATGATGATTGTGTTTTATACATACATGTGCTCACCGAAGCTACCAGATTCTCTTACATTTCCTTCATAATAGTTCATTGCAGTACTATAGAAAGAAATAGATTACATATATTTATATATTATATATATATATATTTTGAAGGCTTGAATAATTGTTTTGATTGGTTTGCTTTTGTTTAACAGTGGCGAGATGATGATTTTCTTATTGATTTATTATTACTTTCGATTTTTGATTCTTCATTATTTTGCTTTCAGATTAGCGATTTGGCGATCGTTCACAGGAATTGTTAAGTCCAGTTGCGTCTGATGAAGGCATTTCAGTTTTTTTTTTTTTTTTATTGTTGTTGTTGAACAGATCTGTGTTAAATTTGCTTTTTGTTTTTTATTTTTAGATTTGAAATTGTTTTCCATTAATGGTGGATTTGAGCAAGTTTTCTATAATTGTTGTAGATTAAAGATCCTCGGTTTATTTTCAATCTTCTCAAGTTCTTTTTTTTTAATTATTATTATTATGTAAGTTGAGAGGGTAATTTATATGGAAATTGGGCCGAGCTGGGTAATGGGCCAGTCTGGGTCGCAGTGCGAAGGGCTGAGTAAAATGGCCATATAAGTTACTCCGGTCTTGAAGATTCTCGAAGTTACTCCGGTCCCAACGAGCTTACGGTTAGCTCGGTCACCATACTTAAATCTTATATCGGTCAGTTCACAGTTAGCTCGGTCTAAACCTTACTAAAGTTAGCTCGGTTCAGGCCTACCACGGTTTGTGGAAGAGGAGCAGAGGTAAGGTCAATGGAAGGACGAACTGAACTAAGGATAGTTCGGTCTACTCTACGGCTAAGCATAGCCATACTTACCTCGGTCACATTGGAGTCCGACCATAGTAAAATCATCTCACTTGGTTCAAGCAGTGAGGGGGGTGTTGAAGGATAAGCATGATCTTTCAGGAGTATGAATCCTAAGAGGACTCTACATGGAGGAGTAAGAGTCCTACTTGGATTGTGCTACACGGAACCTATAAAAGCTCACAAAAACACCTATGGAGAGGTAACACAACTTTGGTTCCCGAATACACAGAGCTTATTGTCTATTGTCTAGTTGCTGATTTAGGCATCGGAGAGGTTTCCGGCACACACTTGCCGGCTAGCTCACATTTGTGTTTTCAGGTAGTAAAGCGACGTCGTACGGAGGAGCGCAGACTTGATCAACAGGATTATACGAGAAGGTTTATTTCTTTCCCGTACAATTGGCGCCGTCTATGGGAATATCAGACAAGAACAAAACCTCTTGATCAAGCTTTTCTTCTATAGAATCAATGGCGCACAACGGAGATTTGCCACAATCCGCCATTGATGGACAAACACCAGAGGGGGGTGCAAGGCGCGAAGGTCTACCTCTCATCCCTCCCATGGCGGATTTAGAGCCACAGCGACAGAATCCCAGGAGGGATGCGAGGGGGAGAAGGCGAACTAACAGCCCCCATCACTCTCATTCACAAAGTCCTGAGAGACAAAGGAGGAGGATTGATCCTCAAACTCTGGAGGACCGTGTGAAGGAGCAGGACGAACTAATACAACGAATGGCGACAGACATGGAGTCCATGAAGTGCCAGATAAAGGGAAAATGAGTGGCGACAGGAGAGGGACGCAAAGGCAAGACGCCTCCTCGCCACTCAGAAGATCGTAGTAGACATACCACACCATCCCAAGCAGAGAGTAAAAGCCTCAGGACAGGCGACACTCAATCCAGAACCTCCAAAACTCGTTACTCCAGGTCTGAGAGAATGAGGACTGAGAGGTCATACACTGAGGGAAGCACCTATCGGCCCTCGCACTCGCACCAGACAAGATCCAGGCAAACGGAGTTGCCCACATCATCCGACCTACGAACTGTGCTAGAGGAGAGGGCACGATGGAAGGAGGATGCCAGGGCGCGCGATCCACACAGAGTGTCCGCCCTTCAGCGGTTGGCTCCTGTAACCAGCCGCGAGGGACCTCGGCTACAGTTCGGACTCCCCTTTTTTTTGTTTGTTACGGTTCTTAATCTGAACCAAAGAGTCCAACTCTGGCAAATCGTTTTGAGAAAAACAGATTTTGAAAAGAAGTGCCAAACATGGACTGCTTTGCCAGATACAGAGTCGCCACCTAAATATTTTTTAAATGGGAAATTTAGGAAACCCTGACTCGGTGCCGAAGGCCACGTGTCCGTCATCACCAAAGTTGTCTTGGCTCGGGAGCTTGGGTACGATCGGAGAAGGTCAGCTATGAGCACCCCCTTTCGCCCGGTCCGAAGACCGGCCTCTACTAACCATGATATCCGATTTTGAAAACGTTATGTGTTCTTATTCCGGTTATTAGCCTAGAATTACTATGTTATGCGCACAGCAAATAAGTATAGACTAGATTGCCTAATTTGGAAACAAGCATTGCATATCCGTTTGTTTTGAAAAGCGCTTTGGAATTTGCTACTCGCAAGTAGGCTAAAACACAGATTTCAACGAGTTTTTCCAACTCAAACAATCCAACCTTCACCCACAGGCATTCAAATAGTTTATCTCATATAAGCACTTAGCCACATGGTAAGCATACTATCATGGCAACATTCACACGCATGCGATATGCTAAAGCAAAAATACTTACATCGTACTCCGTGCCAAAACAATAAACTAGTTAGCAAACATGCATGTCCTAGTTCATGTTAAAATGACTAATGCAACACAAGCAAAATGTGATTAGGATAGGCTCGGCTAATCTACGATGACATGTGAAATGCTACAAGTAACAAGTGTTCAATTTGGAAATTGAAATACAATGCAGTTAGCGTGATGTACCGAGCCCGGTGCATGTAAGACAAATGAATAGATGCACGCATGCATTGCATGAGGTATGCTAATTTAAACGTGCCCTAATACTAACCATCAAAGCAGGTAAGTAAAAGGAAAGAAAGAAGTGGGGGTTGGAAGACATGCACACCACTCACCCACACTTATTACAAATACGCCCTCACTCAGAGGGACCGAATAAATATTACAGTCCGAATAATAAATAAATTATTACAGAATTTCTAACTACTCAAAATAAATGCAAAGAGAAGATGGTCGCAGCCCCCGTCTCGGGATGCGTGAATAATGCATGTCCGATCCAACTTGCCCGGAAACCCGCACCATGCCACTGCTGCCTCTGTTTACACTGCCCTGCCTCCCCAAAGACTGCCAAAGTTCTGGAACAAGTTTCCTGAACACTGTAGAATACTATCGGCTAGAGGAAATGGCCACCGGCCACGGGAAAATGCCATCGGCTGCTGATGAAGATATCGGCCATTCACTAATGGCCGGTCGGCACTGTGTGTTGTCGGTCGGCAGAAACTTCCTGCAGAAAACAGTTTTGACAGCAACAGAGGACAGACAATATATAGCACAGAATTTCTAGGCAAATGTATGCATGGACACACTCCCTATCATGTAATAGACTCAAGGGAGCACGGCCCTTGACCCTCGGGCCATCAATGGCGCATTTCGACGCATGATGGCCTAAGAGGCCAAGTTTGCATTTCAATGTCAAATGCAATGCGCACAAACATACAAGGGACCCAACCCCGATCATGGTTGATCAAGAGGTGAGGCAATGCACAACAATGCACATGCAACCTAAGCATGCAAGCTAACACACAAACATCCAATGCAACTACATGGCACACACAATGCACATAACATAACATGCACAACGCATTGAAACATGGCATACACAATGCAAGATGGGCTTACACCAATACAAGTGGACCTCAGCCACACTCACATAGGAGGCCATTAGATGAAAATGAGACAACTCGAAATACGTGCACGCGTGCACGCAAACCGAGGACCGAACCTACGGCACAGAATGCCACTCTAATGAGACATGGCAAGACATGGAATATGACATGCAAACATGTGAATTTCAGCACTGAAATGTGGGGGAAAACAGTCCCGAAACATGGCGAGATGAAACCCGATGCATGGAACGAGTCCCGAAACATGAAATTAAGCACATGAAATGGCCTATAGCTATGCAATGCATGCATGATTTGTACATGAAGTGTGAAGACAGAAGCTAGGCAACCCCGAAAAAAGCATGTTTACAGTTTAAAGCATGGCCAAACAGTGAGTACAAGTGGGGCTAAATTAGCATGCAAAAATGGCTCCGCAAGGGAGGCAATGAAGCAACTCACAAATGCTGGCCCCGAACAGAGAAAGGGCCTTCTACAATATTGAAGAGGGGCCAAAAATATAACTTTTTACAGTAGATGATCGAACCCAAAACAGTATAAAAACATGCTCAAAATATCATGCAAAATGAGGCCACCAAGAGGGCTATAACATGAAGTATACCAAGAATGTCTCAAACAGCCCTAGACCCTAAATGAAACATGAAGAGGGGGTCATTTTAGGGCTATTTTCAGTTCGGACCAAGGTCCAAAAACAGAAGCTCAATAAGCTAATGAATCATGCAAAAATAGGGACCAAAGAGGGGTGCAATGGCAAGTGGTACATGGAGGTCCCCAACAGTGTTGAGCCCTTCTTCAATGTTGAAGAAGGGCTCAAAATAATCCTATCTACAGTTTATGACATGCTCCAAAACAGATCACACATAGGCTAAAAATATCATGCAAAATAATGGCATTCAAGAGGATAATGAAGCAAGTGCCAAAAAGAAGCTTCAAACTGCAATGAGCCCTTAATGAAACATGGAATATAGCTCAAAAAAATGACATTTTCAGTCTTGGTTGGAGCTCAAAACAGTAAGAAAATAGGGCTAAGAAATGGTACAAAATAAGCTCAAAAAAGGGGGAAATGGTACTCACCCTTGTAGACCAACCCTTAGCTGCCTTTTGGCTTGAGAAGTGGTGCCTCCTAGCCTCTGAGAAGACCCTCCAAGCTGCTGGAATGGAGGTGGTGGGGTGGTGCTAGGTGTTGGTGTAGGAATGGAGCCAAGAACCTTATACTTTGAGGCTAAAATGGAGAGATACAAGGGGGGAGAGTGTATCTCCTCTGGAATTTCAGAACCCTAATTATGGAAGAGGAGGGCTTGCTTTATAGAGCCAAGGGAGTAAGACTTCTCTTAGAAGCTTCAAAACCAAGAGCCAAGATCCTCCATACACGTGTATGGAGGATCCAGTCTGTGCCCTCCAACTGGCACAACTGTCATCCATTCAATCTGTAGAATACTCCGGAAGGTCGTCGACTAGCAAAATTGGCCGGTCGGCGACTTTTACTGGCCGGTCGGCCATTTATTTGGCCGGTCGGCTAAATGGATGGCCGATGGGTGGCCGATGAGGTCAAAAAGTGCCGGTGGATGTCTAGATTGAAGCCCCGAAAGTTAGCTTTCCAATGGCGCAAACCTTGCATTAAAATTCCTCCTATGGAAAAAGTTATGCCCATTTTGGTGAAGCCGCGCAGATTCGATCCAACCGGGATGATGCCCACCTTCAACTGATCATATCTCCCCCACCCATACTTGGCTTTAAGAGATTCTTGAGTGCAAAATGAAGCCCCGGAAGTAAGCTTTCCAACGGTGGTGGCCCCATAGCTAAAATCCAAGTATGCAAATGAATAAGCCCGATTCAGCGAGGGCTGTTCGACCCTCTTCTACCCGGATTCATGCCGAACTTCTTCTCCAACTTGGTTTCCTCCCTCTTCTCCTCTTTTCTTCAACTTCAAACCCCTAGGTAAGGTGTTTTGAAAGATTTTTCAAAGATTTCATCTCTCTTTCATTCACTTCCACTTTGTCCTTGCCCGGTTTACCGAAAAGCACAACATTTGACAAAATGCGAGCTTCGGAACATCGTAGAAACTTTATTTCAAAAATGTTTTGAAAGAGAGGGTTTCGAGGTCTAAAAACCATTCAAAATAGCTTTGGTTCAAAATGAGGTGTGAAGTTGAGATTCGCCTCTCTCCTTGCCGAAGAAACTGGACCTGTGCCCTGCACACCTTCCAACACCAAGTAAACCATCAGTAGTGCCCAAGTCTTGAGGGTAGTCAAAAATGAGGTGTCTACAGTTGCCCCTCTTTGACAGAACTCGGAAGTCATAACAATGACGGGAGTGAATGTTAAAGCCCAGAGACGACCCATTTTTGACAAGGCCGAAGACTTGGACAAACAAACAAACAAAATACTGATAAATAAATGGTTGCGCCCTCAGGCTGCCTACGTATCCCTTTGCAAGGAATTAAACCAGCGTAGTTCAGAGGTAGGACGCAAACGATATGCAGGAAGACTTTGATAATTGGACTTATACGCTATGCGAAGCCGGTTTGAAAATTGGACTTATACGCTACGCGAAGCCGGTTTGAAAATTTAGGATTTATGCAAAAACACAGTGTGCACAAGACAATATGATGCAGAGTGAGTGCACAAAACAATGCTAAGGAGATGCACAAAACAGTGCGAAACAGGTTGGAATGCACAAGACAGTGCTAACAAGATGCACAAAACAGTGCAATGCAAGAGTGAATGCACAAAACAGTGCTATACAGGTGCACAAGAGAGTGCGATGTGGCATAGATGCACAAAGCGGTGAGATGCGCAAAATAGCGCGAATGAAATGTCATGCACTAACAAGTGCAGGTAAGGTGCGCAAGATAGCGCGAATGAAACAATGTAATGCACAAATCAGTGCGATGCGCAAGAAAGCGCGAAAGTAAATTGCATAGAACAGTGCGATACGCTAAACAGCGTGAGTGTAATGGAATGCACAAGAGAGTGCGAGTGAGATATAGCATGTAAGTGCACAAGATAGTGCGATGCGCAAGAAAGCGCGAGTGCACAAGACAGTGCGATGGAGGTGCGCAAGATAGCGTGATGATGCGATGCACAAAACAGTGCGATTGAGTGCACAAGACGGTGCGATGCGCAAAATAGCGCGATTGAATGGATGCAAAATGCAAGTAAGGTGTACAAAATAGTGCGATGCGCAAAATAGCGCGAATGATGAGTTGCACAAAATAGTGCGATGCGCAAAATAGCGCGAATGAGATGTAATGCAAAATGCAGTGAGACGCACAAAATAGCGCGATGCGCAAAATAGCACGAATGAAATGTAATGCACAAGACAGTGCGATGGAGGTGCGCAAGATAGCGCGATGCGCAAAATAGCGCGATTGAAATGCAACGCACAATGCAAGTAGGATGCACAAAACAGTGCGAATGAGGTGCGCAAAATAGCACGATGCGTTAGACAACGCGAGCAATGCAATGCACTAACAAGTGCAGGTAAGATGCGCAAGAAAGCGTGAACGATGCAATGTAATGCACAAAACAGTGCGATGCGAAAAATGGCACGAGTAAAATGCAATGCGCTAACAAGTGCAGATGGGGTGCGCAAGATAGCGTGATGCAAATGTAATGCACAAAATAGTGCGATGCGCAAAATAGCGCGAATGAAGTGTAATGCACAAAACAGTGCGATGCGCAAAATAGCGCGAATGAAATGTGATGCACAATACAGTGCGAATGCACAAGATAGTGCGTTGCGCAAAATAGCGCGAGTAAAATGTAATGCACTAACAAGTGCAGATGGGGTGCGCGAGATAGCGCGATGCAAATGTAATGCACAAAATAGTGCGATGGAGATACGACCACAAGATGCACAAGACAGTGCAAGTGAGATACAATGTGTAAGTGCCCAAAAATAGTGCAAGTGAGATATAATGCACAAGAAAGTGCGATAAAATGCATCTTTTATGCAAGTATGGGGGCATTTTCCATGCAATATTGAAAGCAAGCATATTTTATGCATGAATCATAACGATGTGCAGCACACATGCAACAACAATGTATATGAAAGTTCATATTCTATGCAATAGAGGAGCATCAAATATGTACTCTGGTGTCTCCGATTTACCTCTCAGAGGGTTTTGCAACACACTCAGTTCGAAAAGGGTACACCCTGTTCATATCGGCAAGAGATAACATCTGCCGCTGCTTTAATTGCCGTTCTGACTTGAAGCAGGCTACACTTGAGGTAGAGGCGCACTCATACTTCGGTAGCATTGACAAGGCCTGAAGAGGTACATCCGGAGTATAATCACGGAATTTGCTGAAGGTGAAACACACTCAGATGCTTCAATTTTCCCTCTTTTGCTTTAGCTTTGCAGTCCGGAACCATATAGCTTCAGATAGGTCCTGGTTTTACTGTTCTCATATGACCTGGGTTGAACCCTGCGGTTTTATGAAAGAACAAATCTTGTTTTGCACAAATGTGGAGAATAGCACAGCACCCTGAGCACAAAACAATTTTATTTTGAAATCGAAATTGAAAATGATTTCTTAACTGGGTATTGAGTCACAAGGCATCACGACTCAACAAAGGAAAACAAAGGTAAACAACCTAAACATATCGAGACACACTCGGAACGACTCAAAACAAGAATCGAGACAAACAAAATAAAAGACGCGACACACATACGTGTTACAAAGACGAGAGACCTCTCAGTGCACAAGGAGCCAGTTTCTTCGGGTATTGTTTCCCACCCTTTCTCATTTGTGATTCTCACATCACTCGGGCACTCAATCTCTGTTTTTCTGGAAAAGCCCTTTTCTCACTTTTCCTCTCAACGCACATCTCTCTATTCTTCAATCTCTCATTTTTTATCCCTCCCCTGGGTGGTTGGTGGATAAACAGGAAGTTGTGGCTTGCCCC
>JAPPVO010005228.1:0-11508 GCA_030407325.1 Camellia japonica | reverse complement strand
GAGCAACGCACACATACGAAGCAATGAGTATATAGTAAGGAACTTGAACTCATCTCAGTAAAGCAAAGCACACATACAATGCAATGAGTATATAGGAACTTGAACTCATGTAAGTAGAGCAACGCACACATACGAAGCAATGAGTATATATAAGGAACTTGAACTCATCTCAGTAAAGCAAAGCACACATACAATGCAATGAGTATATAGGAACTTGAACTCATCTCAGTAAAGCAAAGCACACATACAATGCAATGAGTATATAGGAACTTGAACTCATGTAAGTAGAGCAACGCACACATACGAAGCAATGAGTATATAGGAAGGAACTTGAACTCATCTCAGTAAAGCAAAGCACACATACAATGCAATGAGTATATAGGAACTTGAACTCATGTAAGTAGAGCAACGCACACATACGAAGCAATGAGTATATAGTAAGGAACTTGAACTCATCTCAGTAAAGCAAAGCACACATACAATGCAATGAGTATATAGGAACTTGAACTCATGTAAGTAGAGCAACGCACACATACGAAGCAATGAGTATATAGGAAGGAACTTGAACTCATCTCAGTAAAGCAAAGCACACATACAATGCAATGAGTATATAGGAACTTGAACTCATGTAAGTAGAGCAACGCACACATACGAAGCAATGAGTATATAGGAAGGAACTTGAACTCATCTCAGTAAAGCAAAGCACACATACAATGCAATGAGTATATAGGAACTTGAACTTGAACATGATAAAACATGATGTTGAAATGCAATGTACTGCAACACAGTATAATTGAAACAATTTCTTTTGAAATTCACAAGATATAAAAGGATACGAGAAGGGACATCCTTCGCATGTTCCGAGCATCGCTCACAAAAGTAATGGCTTGAAATCAACTTGAAGATCCATTTGCATTCTGACAGTGCATCTTCTTGTATTGTCTTGAATAATGAAGGTGCCAAACCCCCTAATTGACCCGAACAAGGGCGCAAAAGGTGCGACGACCGAAAGGGGGGGTTACCGGTGTCAAACCCAGCACTTTGCTACCCTGCTATTCTTCTACTTTATTTTCCTTTTTACTAGGAGTTTAAGCACATTGCACTGCCTTAGGCAGGTTTTATTTCTCAAAAGCGCGCGTTTTTGCAAAACATATGATGGAAATGAAACAACTGTTTGTTCAAAAAGTGCTATATTTGCACGTTCTATGCATCGCATCGCAGGGCATCACACAATCAATGTGACTGAAATTGAAACCACATTTTGAAAACCAAAGCACCGCATCGTAATAATCAGGTAGTAAACCAATTACAACTCGATAAGCAAACAGGGTGACCCAGCAAACTAGCCAAATACGAGTACACCTTGACAAACATTACAAAGACTCAACGAGAGTGAGATACAACTCGATAAGCAAATATGCAACAACTCGATAAGCAAATGGGCGCGCCCTCGTAAGAATTGATCACTGGAGGGCATCAAAAGTGGTAGGATCTTCCAAATTCCTAGCATAAACAGCTCAGAGAGCAAGGGTGAGCACCACCGGCCCGACAGAAAGCCCACCGGCCGTGTATAAAGGCCATCGGCCGAAAGAGTGATTCATCGGCCAAAAAAGACGGCCGGTCGGCACTAAAGTTGGCCGGTCGGCACTGAACTGTCAGCACCAGCAGAATGCTGACATCTGTCCTTCTTTCGACCTTATCTTCTTCAAAAGGGTCTCAACTTCGTGGTTCTCCTCATTTCCACACTGATTTGCTCCAAATGGAAGAATTTCTTGCCCAAAATCTCGCAACTTGGATTAACAACTTGGATGGCTCGGAAAAGCTGAATTTCCGGGCTTTCGGCGTAAATGCACTATTCACTCTGCGTCGTACCCCGCTGCATTTTCCATTCCTCCATGCCGCGGCAAGGTTTTGGAATCCGGTGACACATGTCTTTAGCTTTAGCGGGCAAGAGGTGTGTCCTACCTTCGAAGATTTCCAAGCTTTAATGGAGTGCGAACGTGACGAGGAAATTTTGCCTCAACTCAATTTCGGCCATGCCCAAGCCTTAGGACGGATGTGTGGCCTTACCATGTACGATGCTCGATCCCTGATTCGTGACGGAATGCTGGATATTCCTAGCTTGGTTCATCGATTTTCTGATGCCGGTGACCGCAGTGACCATCATTGGCAAGGCTTTCGGCGACATGCCCTCTGCTTGTGCGTGTTGTCTCATTTCCTGTTTGCTTCCGGCTCCGGAGAATCTAGCGTTCGATTGATTGAGGTTGTCCAAGGCTTGAGGGAGGGCAAAAGCTGCATTGCCATGACTCTGGCTGAGACGTTGATAGGCTTGGACGCTTTTTATCGCCGAGAGACAACCAGGTTTGCAGGGAGCCCGCTACTACTACAGGTAATGCTTCCCACCTAATCTCGCATATATATGCTCACGTCACTCGGCTCTCAAGCTCGGTTTTTCTCACAAAAACCCCTTTCTCACTTTTCCTCTCATCATACATCTCTCTATTCTTTATTCTCTCATTTTTCGTCCCTCCCCAGGTATGGTTGATGGATAAACTGCAGGTTGTGGACTCTTGTCCGGCATATTCAGCTCGCGGCTACTTCTTCAGGCAACGCCTAGTTGACGCCCTTGATGAGGGTTGGTGGTTCGAATGGATGTGCAGCTTGTCCGCAGACAATATTGCTTGGCGATGCCCTTGGCTCAATCTCCCGGCGATGAGTTATAGCATGTCTCGGCAAACTGGAATTCGGTTGATCGGCTTGAATCACTGCGTGTTCTATTTTCCATTCCGTATCCGGCGCCAGTTTGGCCACGATCAGACTTGTCCGCCGGAGGGGATGAAGTATCCGGCCACATTTCCGTTTGGAGGTACACAGCTTATCCGACAGGCCGCCGCGTGGAGGACTAGAGAACTCCTTGTCCCCGCTCCCACTTTCAATTACACTTTGTCTGATGAGTGCTGGGATTGGCTCAACGAAGAGGCACAGGTCGGGCCCTGCTTGGCATCAGAGGCTGCGACCAGCTCTGGGAGGGGGCGCAGGAACACCTGACTTGACTATGCCCCGGATTTATTGCTTTATTAGTACTTTCAAGTTTTCTTTATGAATGTAATAAAAAGCAACTTCGATTGTATGCAAGAGCAAGAGAACTCTATTTGAAATCAATGAAGTTGAAGGTTGTGGTACTGAAAATTTTCCGTCTTAGTCCAGAAATGGTCTTAGTTGTAAAAAGATTTATTTGAACCAAGTCAACTTTTATTAAAACTTTTCAAAACCATTTTCGGCATGGATCAGAACTGGACACGCCTGAAATTTGTCACTGAGATGCACAACCCCAGATTCCTGCAATTGGAAAATTGCCCCTAGTTTGAATAGCACCGCGGCACTGCATGGCAACGGAAAGTTGCCCCTAGTCTGAATAGCACTGCACCGGAGATTGCGATGAATGCTGATGGACAAAGATGACCAAGATGATCAAATGGACAAAGCTGATCGGGGAAAATGTTTATGGCTGAACTTCAGGATGAAGCTGCCTACGTATCCCAAGGATGGGAATCAAGCCTTACGTAGTTCAGGCTTGGGTTCACTCGAGTATTTTCACTCTCCTTTTGCGCTCTAACTTTTGCCAAGGCCGCCCTTTGCGGGTTTTCAACCTTGCGAGCTCAGTTTTTATACTTTCCAATTTTTTGTGCTCTGAATTTTGCCTAGGTCGCCCTTTCGGGTTTTCGGCCCAGCGAGCCTCTCAGGGGTAATATTTCTTCAACTTGTCCATGTTGATCGGTTGGGAGAACTCTAGGCCATCTAGGTCCATCAGAACCACAGCTCCACCCGACCAAATAGACTTGATGATATAGGGACCAGTCCAATTGGGTCTGAACTTGCCCCTTGGGTCATGGATGGGAGCTCGGTTGTCCTTGAGCACCAAATCTCCTTCCTTCAAATTCCTGGACTTAACCTTCTTGTTGAAAGCCCGGGCGATTCTGCGCTGATAACCTTGGACATGGTACAGTGCTTTCAGCCTTCTTTCATCAAAGAGCATGAGTTCCTCGAATCTACTCTGCTGCCAATCTGCCTCAGCTATTGACACTCAGCCAGCACTCGCAATGATGGAACCTCAATCTCAATTGGTAGAACAGCTTCCATCCCATAGACCAGTGAATAAGGAGTTGCTCCAGTTGAAGTTCTGATTGAAGTCCGGTAGCCCCACAGAGCGAATGGCAACTTGTCTGGCCAGTCCCGATAGGTTTCCACCATCTTCTGCAGTATGTGTTTGATGTTCTTGTTAGCGGCCTCAACTGCTCTGTTGGTCTGCGGCCGATATGTGGATGACTTATGAAAAGCCACACTATACTTCTCCAACAGATCAATCACCTCCTTCTTGAAGTGGGAACCATTGTCCGAAATGATCTCATTCGGGACTCCATAACGGCAGATAATGTGTTTTCTGATAAACTTTACGACATGCGAAGCCTTCAACACGACATAAGATTGGGCTCGACCCACTTCGTGAAATAGTCTATTGCTACCAAGATAAACTCATGCCATCGACCCTTTCGGAGTAACAGCTCCAATCACATCGATCCCCAAACCGAAAAAGGCCATGGCGAGGTCATGTTGTACAGCTTCGACGGCGGGATGTTCATGCGGTTTGCGTGAATCTGGCATTTGTGGCATCGCCGAAAAAGCCGATACAATCTTCTTCCATGGTAGACCAGTAGTAGCCCTGTCTGAGGATCTTTCGTGCCAGCATCACCCCATTCATATGTGCCCCACATTCCCTCTGTGGATGGCCTCCATCAGGCGTTTCGACTCTTCGGCTTCCACACATAGCTTGTGCATTCCCAGATGACCTCTTTTGTACAACTTACCCCCGCAGATGATAAACTGAACAGCCATTCTTCTAATTGCCCTTTTGTCTTTGCATTCACCCTGGTGGATATGCCTCCTTCTCCAAGAAGTTCCATATGTCGTAATACCAGGGGTTATTGTCCTGCACTTCATCTATGGCAGAAACTGACTCATAGGCAGGTGCAAACTTCTGAACAATGATAACTGGACGCATCCGGACTCCCGAGGGATGTCTATCATGGAAGATAGAGTTGCTAGTGAATCTGCGAACCTGTTGTTCTCTCTTACTAGGTGAGTGAAATTTAGCTTCTCAAACGAGGAATTAACAGATCCAAGGTCTGGTGGTAAATTATCATCTTTTTCTCCTTGACTTTCCAGTCTCCTTTTGCTTGAGACACAACAAGGTTCGAGTCCCCGATAACGTCCAATCGTCTTGCCCCTAGTTCCAGGGCTGCTTCCAAACCGCAATACACGCCTCATATTCCGCCTCATTGTTCGAGACCTTGAACTGGAGCTTGAACGCTAAAGGGATACGAGAATCGTCAGGCGCTATCAGTAACACCCCTATCCCATACCCGTGTTGATTTGATGCTCCGTCAAAGTACATCGTCCAAGTTTCATCTTCGATGTGCAGAATAGCTTCGTCTGGGAACAGGTATTCAACCGCTTCATCCCCCTCAACCGGGTGGTCGGCAAGGAACTCTGCTACCGCTCTTCCTTTTACTGACTTGCGCGTCACATACTTGAGATCAAATTCGGAGAGTAACAGCAGCCAACGAGCTAGCCTACCCATAAGCGCTGGTTTCTCGAAAAGATATTTGATGGGATCAAGTCGTGAAACCAACATTACAGAGTGAGCTAACAGGGAGTGCCGCAGCTTCCTAGTAGCCCATACCAAGGCCAAACAAGCCTTTTCCAACGGAGTGTATCGGGTCTCGTAATCCAGCATCTTCTTGCTCAGATAGTAAATGGCCCTTTCCACTTTATCTTCCGACTCTTGTGCGAGCATGCAGCCCATTGTAGTTTCAGTCACTGACTGGTACAGTATCAACGGTTTCCCTGGCTTTGGTGGCGACAACACGGGTGGATTCTGTAGATATTCTTTAATTTGTTCAAATGCAGCTTGGCATCGACCGTCCCATTGGAACTTCTTTCCTTTCTTCAAGAGACCAAAAAGTGGTTCACAAGTTAAGGTTAGTTTTGAGATAAACCGTCTTATGAATTGCACTTTACCCAGAAAGCCTCGCACCTCCTTTTCAGTCATTGGTGGTGGCATTTCTAAGATGGCCTTGATTTTGGAAGGGTCGACTTCGATGCCCTTTGTGTAATCAGAAATCCTAGCATTTTTCCCGCTGTAACACCGAATGTACACTTTTGAGGATTCAACCGCAGCCGAAATTCCCTGATCCTTTGAAAAAACTTTTGCAAGGCGGTGTAGTGGCCCTCTCTTTCTTTGGACTTGACAATCATGTCGTCCACGTACACCTCGACTTATGGACTTGATTATACATGAGATTTGAGCCATTGCATGCATATTTGGTTGGTTGGAATTTGATTTGGAGCTCAAGAACACAATCTGGGAAACCCAGAATTTTGATGTCCGCTCGAGCGGAGAAGTTCACGCTCGAGCGGGAAAATCGTGCTCCTAGTATTTTGTTCTTGTAGGCATGGTGTCCGCTCGAGCGGGTAAGTTCACGCTCGAGCGGGGATCATGAAGGATGAACTTCTGCTCGAGCGTCCTATTTCACGCTCGAGCGTAAAAATGATACATCCAGTACTTTTTGCAGACATAGCTTCCGCTCGAGCGGGTAAGTTCACGCTCGAGCGGAGAGCTATGTTGAGAGGCCTTCCGCTCGAGCGCCATATTGAACGATCGAGCGCAATTTTCACCTAACCAGTACTTTTGCAGGCCTTAGGGTTCCGCTCGAGCGGGGAAGTTGACGCTCCAGCGGGGACCCTGTTTTCCGAAATTGTGTTCATGCGTCCCGTGTTCTGTTTTCCGTTCTCTTTCACTTGTAAGCACTCTTAGGCATACATTGAGTATTGTAATTGAATTAAAGAGATAAGAATAAAGCCTAAAGAGGAAAATATGAATTTTGAACGGATTGAATTGTTAGTGACCCTTTTATGTTCATGGCATGTGTAGGGTCGAGTTCCAGGGCGAACCCACAAGCCGATCACTGTGAGTAATATCTTAACAAGATATTTGAAATATACTGTTGTCCAATTGTTCACACATATGTAAGTTTTGTAAGTTCATTAATTTGAATGGTGGACAACGATTGATATAAATAACTGGGCCAAAGGCCGATTGATGCGAATGATTGGGCCAAAGGCCGATTGATATAAATAACTGGGCCAAAGGCCGATTGATGCAAATGAATGGGCCGAAGGCCGATTGATGTAAATAACTGGGCCAAAGGCCGATTGACATGAATGATTGGGCCGAAGGCCGATGGATACGAATGATGGACATGGATGATTGGGCCGAAGGCCGATGGATACGAATGATGGATATAGATGATTGGGCCGAAGGCCGATGGATATAAATGATTGGGCGAAGGCCGAGGGATACGAATGATGGATATAGATGATTGGGCCGAAGGCCGATGGATATAAATGATTGGGCGAAGGCCGTTTGTTGTACTGTTTCAATGATTGCTTATATATTTTCCTAATTTGATATTATTCCCTGGGCATTCGCTCACGCTCATTCATGTACATGTAGGTGAGCCAAGGGACGTCCAGAACCAGCCCCGGTGAACTTGTGAGAAACAGTTTAAGTTTTGAGGAGTCAGCCCCAAACGTCTCACGCACGAGACTGTCTTCGCCTTTTATCTTGTTTATAGTTTTGTTATATTGGCGAATACGTTGGACTACTTTTGTATATGAGACTTGGGTTTGACTGACTTAAATTTGTATGATCCTGGATGTACAGCGTTTTGTGTTAGTATATATCTTGATGTGAGTTATTAACATATAAATCTTTGGAATGTTATGGTGTGCATTTAAACACGGCTCTATGGACAAAGTTTTTGAATTGCTTCCGTTTGGCCCCTTTATCTCTGATGAGTTTTGATTTATTTAAATTGAGGTCGTAGGTAATCATGCGGTTACTGGCCGGTTATGGCTAGAACCCATAGGGGCGGGTTCGGGTTGTGACAAAAAGAGAGGGTCACTACACTGCCTTGCAAAAGTTTTTTCAAAGGATCAGAGAATTCTGGTTGCGGTTAAATCCTCAGAAGTGTACATTCGGTGTTACAGCAGGGAAAATGCTAGGGTTTCTGATTACACAAAGAGGCATCGAAGTCGACCCTTCCAAAATCAAGGCCATCTTAGAAATGCCACCACCAATGACTGAAAAGGAGGTGCGAGGCTTTCTGGGTAAAGTGCAATTCATAAGACGGTTTATCTCAAAATTAACCTTGACTTGTGAACCACTTTTTGGTCTCCTGAAGAAAGGAAAGAGATTCCAATGGGACGGCTGATGCCAAGCTGCTTTTGAACAGATCAAGAAATACTTACAGAACCCACCCGTGTTGTCACCACCAGAACCAGGGAGACCGCTGATATTGTACCTTTCAGTGACTGAAACTACAATGGGCTGTATGCTCGCGCAGGAATCAGAGGACAAGGTGGAGAGGGCCATTTACTATCTGAGCAAGAAGATGCTGGAGTATGAAACTCGCTACACACCGTTGGAGAAGGCTTGCTTAGCCTTGGTATGGGCTACCAAGAAGCTGCGGCACTACCTGTTAGCTCACTCCGTAATGTTGGTTTCACGATTGGATCCCATCAAATATCTTTTCGAGAAACCGGCACTTAAGGGTAGGCTAGCTCGTTGGTTGCTGTTGCTTTCCGAATTCGATCTGAAATATGTAACACGCAAGTCAGTCAAGGGAAGAGCAGTGGCAGAATTCTTGGCCGATCATCCAGTGGAAGGGGGTGAAACAGTTGAGTACTTATTTCCAGATGAGGCCATTTTGCACATCGAAGATGAAACTTGGACGATGTACTTTGACGGAGCGCCGAACCAGTACGGGTATGGGCTAGGAGTGTTGTTGATAGCACCTGACAATTCCCGTATCCCTCTAGTATTCAAACTCCGGTTCAAAGTCTCGAACAACGAAGCAGAGTATGCATTGCCGGTCTAGAAGCAGCCCTGGAACTAGGGGCAAAACGGCTAGACGTCATCGGGGACTCGAACCTTGTTGTATCTCAAGCAAAAGGAGACTGGAAAGTCAAGGAAGAAAATATGATAATGTAACCACCAGGCCTTGGATTTGTTAATTCCTCGGTTTGAGAAGCTAAACTTTACTCATCTATTAAGAGAGAACAACAGGTTCGCAGATTCACTAGCAACTCTATCTTCCATGATAGACATCCCCTTTGGAGTCCGGATGCGTCCAGTCATTATCGACCAAAAATTTGTACCTGCTTACGAGTCAATTGCTGCTATAGATGAGGTTCAAGATGAGAAACCTTGGTATTACGACATTTGGAACTTCTTGGAGAAAGAGGCGTATCCACCAGGGGCAAATGCCAAGGATAAAAGGGCAATTAGAAGAATGGCTGTTCAGTTCATCATCTGCGGGGGTAAACTGTATAAGAGAGGTCATCTGGGAATGCATAAGCTGTGTGTAGAAGCCGAAGAATCGAAGCGCCTAATGGAGGCCATCCATGGAGGAGAATGTGGTGCACATATGAACGGGGTAATGTTGGCTCGAAAGATCCTCAGACAGGGTTACTACTGGTCTATCATGGAGGAGGATTGTATCGGCTTTGTTCGGCGATGCCACAAATGTCAGATCCATGCAAACCGCATGAACATCCCGCCGTCGAAGCTGTACAACATGACTTCGCCATGGCCATTTTCAGTTTGGGGAATCGATGTGATCGGGGCTGTTACTCCGAAGGGGTCGAATGGGCATGAATTCATCCTGGTCGCGATATATTACTTTACAAAGTGGGTCGAGGCCCAATCTTATGCAGTGTTGAAGGCTTCACATGTCGCGAAGTTCATTAGAAACAACATCATCTGTCGTTACGGAGTCCCAAATGAGATAATTTCAGATAACGGTTCCCATTTCAAGAAAGAAGTGATTGACTTGTTGGAGAAATACAATGTGGCTTTTCATAAGTCATCCACATACCGGCCGCAAACCAATGGAGCGGTTGAGGCCGCCAACAAGAACATCAAGCACATACTGCAGAAGATGGTGGAAACCTATCGGGACTGGCCAGATAAGTTGCCATTTGCTCTATGGGGCTATCGGACTTCAATCAGAACTTCTACTGGGGCGACTCCGTATTCCTTGGTTTATGGGATGGAGGCCGTTCTACCTATCGAAATTGAGGTTCCGTCTTTGCGAGTGTTGGCTGAGTGCCAGATAGCCAAGCAGATTGGCAGCAGAGCAGATTTGAGGAACTCATGCTCTTTGACGAGAGGAGATTGAAAGCACTGTACCATGTTCAAGGTTATCAGCGTAGAATTGCCCGGGCTTTCAACAAGAAGGTTAAGTCCAGGAATCTAAAGGAAGGAGATTTGGTACTCAAGGACAACCGAGCTCCCATCCACGACCCAGGGGCAAGTTCAGAACCAATTGGACTGGTCCCTACATCATTAAGTCTATTTGGTCGGGTGGAGCTGTGGTTATGATGGACCTAGATGGCCTAGAGTTCTCACAACCGATCGACATGGACAAGTTGAAGAAATATTACCCCTGAGAGGCTCGCTAGGCCGAAAACCCGAAAGGGCGACCTAGGCAAAAGTTAGAGCACGAAAAATTTGAAATTATAAAAACTGAGCTCGCAAGGTTGAAAACCCGCAAAGGGCGGCCTTGGCAAAAGTTAGAGCGCAAAAGGAGAGTGAAAATACTTGAGTGAACCCAAGCCGAACTATGTAAGGCTTGATTCCCATCTTTGGGATACGTAGGCAACTTCATCCTAAAGTCCAGCCATAAACTTTTCCCCGATCAACTTTGTCCATTTGATCAGCTCGGTCATCTTTGTCTATTCAGTATTCAAGAGCTTCGGTTGTAATCTCCGGTACAGTGTTACTTAAACTAGGGGCAACTTTCTAGTTGCTGGAATCCGGGGTTGTGCATCCCAGTGATAGATCTCAGGCGTGTCTAGTTCTGATCCATATCAAAAATAGCTTTGAAAAGTTTTAATAGAAGTTGACTTTGTTTGAATAAATCTTTTTACAATTAAGACCATTTCTGGACCAAAACAGGAAATTTTCAGTACCACAACCTTCAACTTCATTGATTTCAATACAGAATTCTCCTGCTCTTGCATACAAATTGAAGTTGCTTTTTATTACATTCATAAAGAAAACTTGGAAGTACTAATAAAGCAATAAATCCAGGGCATAGATAAGTTAGATATTCCTGCGCCCCCTCCCAGATCTGGTTGAAGCCTCTAATGCCAAGCTAGGCCCGATCTGTGCCTCTTCATTGAGCCAATCTATGCACTCATCAGACAAAGTGCAACTGAAAGTGGGAGCGGGGGCCAGGAGCTCTCTTGCCCCCACGCTGCGGCCTGCCGAACAAGCTGCGCGCCTCGGAACGGAAAGGCGTTGGATATTCTATCCCCTCTGCAGGGCAAGTCTGATCATGGCCAAACTGGCGTCAGAACCGAAATGGGAAATAGAACACACAG
>JAPPVO010005227.1:0-20205 GCA_030407325.1 Camellia japonica | reverse complement strand
TGAAAATGTTTAAGGGCTTATGATCATATCTTGGCAAGATGTTGTATGTGCATGTTATGTTATTTATCTTTCTTATCTTGAGGATGCATGCTTATGTGGATATTATTATATTGTTTAGTTGGACTAACCTTGACTTAAAACACTTAATTCAACGGGAAACCTAATTGGGCGGGTATTGGGTTTTCGAACACTTGAGTAATGAAAAGATGAGAATATGTGGTATCTGGCTTGTTGGGATGCGTTCCCTATTCGAGGTTAAATCTTGCGCAAGTGGTTTTTGGAACCCTTGAACGGAGCGGTTGTATTCGGACCCTAGGTGGTTTGGTGTGAGGAGGGATTTCGGGCAAGGCCCTATTTTACCGTCTCTTTTGAGGCCCTGCGGTTGGCGCTACACGGTACATAACCGTTGGTAGGCATCCGAGGTTAGGTCTGCAACAAAGCAGCAAAAGAGGGGCATACCGAATAATCCGCGTCCGATTCTTGTGGTTGGGAGGACGGAATCTCTTTGGGGGATTTCTAGTTACTAACATCTGACTCAACTCTTAATGTATTTATTTGTTTATTGGAGTATCATGCTTTACTACTTGGTGCTATAAATGTGATTGTGTATTGGACGGGAAAAGGGGTGGGATGTGTGTGTGTGTTTACTGGGCATTCAAAGCTCACGGCGTATCATGCCAGGTGACGAAGCAGAACTCGTAGCGGAAGACGACGAGCCGGAAACCTTTGAAGACTTTTGGCTATCTTAGGAATACTAGAAGTTTCTTTTTGAATATTTTTGTAAGACTTATATGAAGCTTAAAACTTTCTTTTGGGATGTAATGTAATGGAACAATCTGTTTAATCAAGTATAATTGTGGTTGTTATGTATCTATATCCTATGTATAAACCTTATCGTTGCTTATGAGACCTTGTGCCAATGCCTTGTAAGATCTGTCAAAAAGGTAGTGCGCTGCCTAAGAAAGCTGGACTTAGAAGGGAGGCTATTTTGACTCCTCCGGCGATCTGGGATCTTACCTGGTTATTGACCATAGGACTCACTAGTGACTCTCCCTTGACTGCAACCTATAGTGTAGAATCGGGGCGTCACAGAAACTGTCCTAAGATGATTTTTTTTGGAAAGCTTTAAAACATGAAAAGTGTTCAGAATAATATTTTACTTTAATTTATGTGAAATCAATGAAAATGAGCTCGTTTCATAAGTTAAAACAGCATCTAAAGTCTGCATTGCTAAAATGAATAAAGACTATTGTAACCAAGATCATCCGACTTAAAGTTCTAATTGACATTTTTAGTAAAAAGTTAAAATACAAAAGTTGTCTAAAATTACGTATACATGCATCTGTCCAAATTTCGTAATTTATCGATGTCGTTTACTATTTTTCAAAATGTACAAAATTAATACAATTCAAACTATACCAATAAGTTCATATTTAATTCTTTGTACCTTAACTCCACCACTTCTGCCTTTCACTTCCAACCTGCATATATGTCCCTGTGCCTCCCGTATACCTAACACTGCTCCGAAGCCAAATTTGCATAGGGATATTGTCCCGAGTTTGACCCACACTCTCCGGATGGTAAGCATATACGTACGCACATGAATCAAAGCACTCGTCTATTCCTGAGAATGAGACAACAATATATATATATACACAACCCCTCATCTACTCATGAGAAAAAATATAACAATATCGAGCCTAAGGCATTCAAATAAATCTTATAATCCTCATTTTTTTTTAATACACTTTTTCTCACCAACACTCAAATAAAATAACAATTCATGGAGTCATGGTGGGGTATTCGAAATTTATCTATGAGTTCCTAATTTATTTTAATTTCATATATCCATGAGTGTGATTACATCCATAAAATAAATATATATAAAAACCCTAAACCTTGCATACACAACTAACCAAAATAATTGAAATCAATCCATCATCTTCGTGCAAATACAATATCAAACTAACATCAAATAAAAAAATAATAATAACAAAATAAACATAAATCAAGAAAAGTGGGTTTTGCACTCACAATTATTTTTTTGAAGATCAAAGAAATACTTAGAGAATTAATAAAGTCACCAAAACAAACCCTAACCCTTTCTTCTTTTTCTCTACCTCTCTCCCGCCATCTCTCTCTCTCTCTCTCTCTCTCTCTCTCTCTCTCTCTCTATGTGCGCTTTCTCAATTATTTTGTTGATCTTTTTGTGTTTTTTATTTTTTTTGGGATTAGGCAGCATTCTTATAACCTAATTTACTATATAAATTAATTTTCTATTATCACCCTAACACCTTTTATATATATATAAAATATAAGGATATTTACTAATAAATCTCATCTTACAAACAAGTACTCTAATTAGTCCCAAATTTTTTCTATTGATCTATTAAGTCTTATTAGTAGAGAGTTTCTTTTCATGTGGTCCTATTTTTGATTTTGGTAATGTTTTGGTAGACAATTATACCATTTTATTAATGTGACAGGTATGATGTGATATTCCAATGTGGTAGGTATTAATATGACACTCCAACGATGTGACACTCCAAAAAAATTAAGGCAGTGTTTGGTGCAGCTTTGTAATAGTAATTCCATCCCTCCGTTTGCATGCACTGTTTGGATGCAGTTTTGAAAATATGATTCTACCACACATTTCAAAACATATTTCTCTTTCACGTTTGGCAGATTCGTACATACTTTCTCTCTTTCGTCTTCTCCATTCTGAAAAGCATAAGAGTTTTTGAATTTTGGGCCTACCCAGTCATCCTCCCAAACGTCCCCCCGAATGTCCGGCTGGTTGACCGGAACAGTGTAATTTTTTATTTTTTTTATTTTATTTTATTTTTTTTTTGGCAATTGCCAATTGCCAATCGCTAATCGCCACCTGTTATTTGGTGGAAAAAAATTATATTTGTTTATGATATGTTTTAAATATAGAAATTATTTTTTTAAAACCAAAATGACAAATTATGTTTTTGAATTGAATGTTAAAAAGAATTTGGTTATGAGTTTTGAATAGAATTTTCAATAGAGTTTTGAGTTGTGTGTTTGGTTATAAGTTATAAGTTTTTTAATTAAGTTTTAAAAACTCTTTTCAAAACTCATAATCAAATTACTTTTCTCATTTCATAGGTCATATCAAAAATTCAAAACTCAATTCAAAACTATTTTCAAACTCATAACCAAACAAATTTTC
This sequence comes from Camellia japonica, assembly GCA_030407325.1. Taxonomy (NCBI): domain Eukaryota; kingdom Viridiplantae; phylum Streptophyta; class Magnoliopsida; order Ericales; family Theaceae; genus Camellia; species Camellia japonica. Next base: position 17,009 of record JAPPVO010005227.1, on the reverse strand, counting down.
TCTTTTCAAATCATAATTCCAAAACTCACAAACTCAAAATACAACTCTATTCTCAAATCATAATTCTAAAACTCTACCAAACACTACCTAAAAACTCCTTAGTGTATTTTTCTAAATGTGACAACGTGGCAGGTATAATATGACACTTTAAGCTTTTACTCCAAAAAAAAAAAAAATAGAAACTCCTTAGTATACTTTTCTCAAACGTGACAATATAGCAGATATGATATGACACTTCAAAAAAAATAAAAACTCCTTATTGTACTATTCTCAAACGTGACAACGTGGCAGGTATGATGTGACACTCTAAAAAAATTAAAAACTCCTTAGTATACTTTTTCCAAACATGACATGTGTTATTCCAATGTAGCGGGTATGATTTGGCACTCTAAAAAAATTAAAAACTTTTTAATGTACTTTTCCCAAATGTGACACTCTAATGTGGTGGGTATGATGTAACACTAAAAAACTCTTTAATGTACTTCTTCCAAATGTGACACTCCAATGTGGCGGGTAAATGTGTCATTACACATCCAAAATGACTAAATGGATCACAAGAAAAATATGAGATTATATGGATTACAAGTCCAAAATATGGGACTTATTGGTCAATCTCCCTAAAATATATATACATATATAAATATTCGGATTAATTATGTATAATTAAATATGACATTAAATTCTCATGTATCCACGTAATTAATAAAGCCAAAAATAAAATAAAGTAATAATAATAATAATAAATAATAACTTTAAAAAATTAGGTCGTTATACTATGTCTTTGGTGGAGGTATATCATCAGCACCTGAAAGTTGTTTTCTACATAGGGTGAGCCAAAGCTCAATAAGATTACTCTAACGCAGTATATGAATCTTAGCAAAATCATAAGGTGAATACATATGCATGCCATTTTTCAAACATTCCTTGTTTTCCCATCTCAAAACAATGCAATGATAGATTATACATCAATTCGTGAAAAATAATCCTTTTATACAGAAAACATGGCAGTGGATATAACACACTGGGAATCTCTAGGTATATGTCTGCAAGAGTGTAAGTAGGCTATACAAGTACTACCAAAGTCATTTTACCGGGTACTAATCAGAAGGATTGGCACATAACCGCGCAGTTTCTAGACTTTCACCAAGGACACACGGGCCAACATAATAAAACCACAACCACACCCCTTAACCACATTCACCATCGTATTCACCCATTTTTCTCAAAAAAAAAAAAAATACATTTACAATGTTCAATGTAAGATGATGCACAGTGCACAATGTATGAGAAATTAGTTTTAATTCAACATAATCCTCATGCAATGTCTACAACAATCAAGACTATCCTCCACCGATAGCCCAAAACAGATATTTCTATTCAGTAGATAAATTCCAATCAAAAGATACATTGCATCAATTCCAATGGAAGTGATAATACATATCCAACTCCACCATCATCATTAACATGATCATTATTCCAATTTCACAATATTCGACATCATTTTTCATTTCCCTTTTCACAATTTCCAATATCCCAAGATTAGGGAAAAAACCCTTTTTCTTTCCAAAATCAATTTTGAGAAAAGCTTTCTATCATTTCCACACAACTCATCCATAACCATGTTCCTACAACCATTTTCAAGAATCAATTTGGAAAACTCCACTTTTGATTTCAAACCAAACCCTAGGTTTTACCAAAATTTTCCAAACACATAACCCTTTTGAAAAGACAAATAACTAAGCTAAAAATCATAAAAAGAGTCAAAGAAATTTGTGCCTCAAAGTAGAAGACACGAATAGAAGATGGGTAAAATTTGACGGTGACAAAAACACTAGATACTCCGATCAAAACGAAGCCCTCGACGTGCTCAACATTTATCTCCAAAGGACTAAGGTGAGGAAACTCACGCATTGAGAGTATTTGGTGCAAAAGCTCAAGAACTAGAGAGAGGGAGTAAATCTAGGGTTTTAGAATGTTTAGAGAGAGAAAGAGATAAAAAAAAAAGTGATCAAAAAGGTCTATCTCTCAGACTGATATACGCACAGATCACTCGAGCAAAGGAATGGTCGCCCGAGCGACAGATATAATAAGTGACATTGCTTGAGCGACCAAAACCACCGCTCGAGCAACCAAAACCACCGCTTAAGCGCACAATGACCCCCTCCCAGTAGTTTCAAACCTGTAAAAGTTCGCTCGAGCGCAAAAAAGACCGCTCGAGCGAAGAATCCAAACTCCCAATAGTTTTGCAGACTGCAAAAGACCGCTTGAGTAAAGGAATGGTTGCACAAGTGAACAAGGAAAATTCTAAGCAACAACACTTTGAAAAACTAACTTCCCAACTTGTTTCAAACACAACAAAAACTCTCAAAAGCCAAATTCAATAAACAACAAGATGGAAATGAGTGGAACAACAGTTAAATACACAGGTTCTCAGATCCAAAAGTAATAAATTGGTCGGGTTTAAACCAAAATCGTTATATGTTATGCATGATACTTAAAATCTATTTTTCCATCTTTATTTATCTCATTTAAACTATTTTTATTAAATGAAATCTTAAAATTAATTTCTCACCTTCATTAATGATTGAATTGTTATTTTATTTTTTGTTTCTAAAAGTTCCAAAACTTGTCGTGGAAAAAAAAATAGAATTAAGAAATTACATTTATATTTTGAAAAAGTTATGAAAAATAAATAATAATTTCATATATATTTAATAGGATAATTAAATTTAGTGCATTTAAAGTTAAGATTAATGTTGATAATGAATGAGTTTGGTTTAATTGTCAGAAATCTCAGAGGAGGTAAAAAAAAATTAATTTTATATTTATGTTTTAATTTTTGTTAATCATGTAAAAAAATATTACCCTGCATTTTTTAAATACGCATTGACTAAAAGTTTAATGACTCAAATATAAAAATTAAAATTTGAAAATAATATATGATTGAGAAAAGATAAGATAATATTTTTTTAGAAAATTGTTGAAAAGTCTAATCTAAAGAGGGTATAAGGCATTAGGTCTAGTGGATATTTTTGTTGGTGAGAAGTCCACCATTTGTGAAATAGTTTGGATAGAAGTGTATTCGTTGTTTTGAAGGACATTTTATTTTCAATTTTACACCTATCTATATGTTTAATTTTTTAACTATCTGTTTAATTTTTTTGACTATTTGTTTAAATATTTATTTATATGTTTAATTTTTTATATTAATTTTTTTTTCCCTTATATGTTCAAATATTTGTCTAAATTTTATTATCTGTTCTTTTTTTTCGCTAAATTCTATTTGTTAATTTTTTATCTGTTCAAATCTATGTTATAGAAATAAGCCAAGGCATTATCTGTTCAATTTTTGAACAGATCTATTACAGATATGTTCAATTCTATTAAGATTTGAGCCATCTCATCCCAACCCTAACAAATCTCAACTCAAAACCCTAACGATAGATTAAAAAAACACAAACCACAACAAAATCTTGATTAAACAATTTCAAATCCAAAGAACCAAAAAAAAAATTTTAAAAATGATATAATACAATAACAACAGATCTATTCAAAAACACTAAATAATATAATAAACCATCTCAATAACTAAGTGATCTTCTTGTGAACAATAAATTCAAACCACAAAAGCTTAACACGAACTAGATTTTGCAACTACGAATAAATTCAGTTTTCCTTAACAATTTCCAAACTTAAATCATCAAAATCAATGATTTGGCATGAAATTTAAACATATACCTCAACAATACAATCTATTTTACCAAAAATACAAGAACGAAGTTGCCGGCAATTGACTTTCCAGCTAGATTCGGAGTTTTGGGTGATCGAAATTGAAAAGAGAAAGAGAGAGAGAGACAGCATGATCTCGACTAGATCTTGACTTTTTGACCAGATTTCAACATCAAGCATAATCTTGCCAGTGGCGGATGCGAAGGACGGTAAGAGCGGATGAGAGAGAGATAAGAGAATGAGAGAGACCGAGAAAATAGGGAAAGGGGGAACAAAGTAGGAGGCGATGATGGAACGGAGGTGTCGGAGGAAAGGACGATGGTGGTGGTGTCAGAGATGAAAAGAGAGAGAGACAGAGAGAGAGAGATATGGTCTGCCTATTTTTGCACCATATAACATATATATATATATATATATATATGGGTAGTTTGGTCATTTTGTACAAACTTGTCCTTATGAAAAAAATATTTTAGAATGTAGACCTTCAGGCAAAGAAAATTTAAATTTGGATTTATGGACCTAGTGCCCTATAAGATATTACAATGAAGCCCAATGAATTACAATTATAGTAATGAAAATCAAATACAATACAAACTTTTTACAAAGAAACTCTCAAAGTATAAATTACAATTATAGTAATAAAAATTAAATACAATACAAATTTTTTTACAAAAAAACTCCCAAAGTAAGAGAGAAAGTCCCAATTAAAATATGGGAAATAAGACATACACACAAGTAGGGAGATTCAAACTACTAACCTCTTAGTGAGGTGCAGGAGTTCTGGTCAATCGAGCTAGCCCTATTAGTAAGGTTTCAAAATGTGACATTACATAATGATTGCAACCATTACGTAACAGTTGCAGCAGTAGACACCACGCGTTAACCTCGCTTTTGCGGTGTGATGGAGATTCACAGGCATGTCGGCTATAGCGGCTCCCGTAACGGTCATAACGACCCGTTACGCATTGTTACGTAACGGTTCCGAACTGCTTCTTTCGAGAAAAAAAATAAAAAAAGAGTTGAAAATGGGGAAAGAGGGATAGAGAGAGCAGAGCGAAGATAGAAGTAAGAGATATATATATATATATAGAGAGAGAGAGAGAGAGAGAGAGAGAGAGAAAGAAGAGAGAAGATGAAGATGAAGAACCTGTTATTGATTTGTTGAAACTATAAGACCTATGCAATATTCGACTGCTATCACTCAACCATTTTGTTTATGTGTGTCTATCTATACATTGTTTGAAAATGATGATAATAATAATAATAATAAGTGTGGTTATTATCTATTTGGCTTGATTAAAATATATATATTTAAGCTCTTATTTATTCTTTTACTTTTATCATGTTTATCTTATATATAATAGTTAGTGATTGATTTTTTTGTAAAATATCTAGAAAACATAACACCTATAATTATATATTAATACATATTTTATACATGTCAATTTTTGTTGATTAGTTTATTTTATTTTTATTTACAGGTTATCCAAAAGGAGAATGAATATTCAAGTTATCCAATTTTTTTTCTTTATAATTTATTTTTTAATTTTTATATGATTACATTAGCATGTATAATTTATTTTTTAATACTATTCAAGTTAAAATTTGCACATGCATCTACAAGTATAATAATTAAAAAATAATTTTATACTTTTAAATCCAATAAAAAAAATTTCCACAAGTATAATATGAATTTATGAGATATAAAGTCATTAATTATTAAAATAAAATGTAAAAAAACTCAATTTATAGTGATTTAAAAATATGAAATCATACTTAAAATTTACAAAAATTGATCAAATTTTATTTTAAAACATAATAAATATGATTATGGAAAAAAAAAATATTCATATTGATATTTTTTTCAAATTGTGCAAAAAAAAAAAAAAAAAATTCACGGTTCCTGTTATCGCAACCGTTACGCTATGGTCTTTACACACCGCAACTGCAACTGTGCCACCGCCATCATTATGGCAACCGCAACCGCTTTTAAAAACCTTGCCTATTAGTTATTCTCTTACCAATTGGTTTAAAAAAATAAATAAATAAATAAGGCTCCAATACTAGATATATTTATATATACCTAAAAGTAATGTCATTATGTCACTATGAAAGGTGGTGTTGATAAGGTTCTGCTCTATGTGGACATATCAACTGAATAGTGCCGTATAAATAAATAAAATTTATTTTTAAAAAAAAATCTATCTTAATAAAATTGAACCTTATTTCACATTTTAAAATCTTATTCAGCGTATTTGATTTCAACTTTTTAGATTCAATTTTTTGAAAATTATTTTTTTTTGTTTTTGTGTTTTTTTTTTTTAATGAAAATTTTTAAAATTTTAAGCAATTTTTTTTTACTTTTTTAGATGCACATTACTTAGACGTATCTAAAAAGTATAAAATATATATATATATTTTTTAAAAATTCAATAAATAGACAAAATTACGAAAGATATACTGAATTATCATATTTCTTTTGTATTTTTGGTGTTTACTGAATTTTCTAAAGATTTTTTCACAAATATTATACTTTTTAAGTGTATTTATATTAGAAATTGCTTAGAATATGAAAAAAAAACAAAAAAACACAGAAAATAAAAAATTTTAATTTTTTTAAAAGTAAATCCTAAAAATCCAAACCAAACAAGCTAATTATTATTGTTTGACACGTTAACTTTTTTTGGGGGGGGGGAATTATTTGTATAACACTTTTATGAATAAACATTTTTTTATATAAATGTACTTCAATTGTGCCTTCGTTTGGCATGCCAAGCTTTTGACTTTTTGGTTACTTTAATTACAAAAAGACAAAATAGACTTTTTAGCTCAATAATACAAAATATTACATCTAAACTATAATCATTTTATTTTTTCTCTCACAAAAGTCAAAAAAACTAAAAAGTCTATCTCAAACGAGACTTTTCAATCCCAAACTAAAATAGTTAAAAAGTCAAAGAATCAACCCACATCAAAAACCTATATTGTGTACTGCTCATGGATTTATATGTTAAAGGTCAAAAAGAGATGACATAATTGTGCAGATAACTTAAAAAATAGAGGTCAAATAAGTTAACATCATACAAAACAATAAAAAGAAAAAACAGATGATCAAATAAAAAAAATCTACTGAAATTATAACAACAAACAACAGAATTAGCAAAAACATTAGCAGTCACCATCAACCCCACCATCACCATCGACATCATCCCTATCACCACTACTCAACTCCACCACTGCTGCTACCGTATTCTTGTAGATCGATCACCGTTGGAAGTCAGAATTGAAAAAAAAGAATACCCACAACAATAAGGAAGGAGAATTGAAAGAAGAGGGGACTATTGTAGGTGTTAAAAATTTAAAAATCTATACTAAAAACTAGGGTAGAAGCTTTCAAACTCTTCTTCCAGGCATAAAAAAATTTAAATTTACACTTTCAAAATATTTTTCCGTCTCATTGGAGAAGCGCCAAAAATCACCAGTCGGGTTGGTTTTTATAATGGTCAATGTTAAGTCTCACTCACTCACTCAATTTATCTTCATATGATAAAATTGTAATTAGTGATAAATCCATTTATGGGTGTATATGGTAGTTTATTGATTGCTTTGTTTTTATTTTAAGGCTATGATTAATGAAATATATTAGTGAGAAGTAAAAATCATTATTTTGAAAGATATATATATATATTGTGATCCTTGTATTACACTCTCACACGCTGTTGTAGTCAATCATTGAGCATTGCCGTCCGACGACTATCGTCGCTGGCTAGTCACCGAAGACTCACTAAAAAACTCATCAGTGTTAGAGGTCAACGGCAACCAGCAGCAGTAATATGGACAAATAGACAAATATGTGGAGGAAAGATAAATAGATGTGCAGGGACAATATTGCCTTTCAAATTATTTTTATCCTTATGGGTCAAAAAGAATAAAATTTAAAATAATTACTCCAAAAATTTTAAATTAGACTTCTAAACCAAGTGTCCTTGGTTAAACTCTAATTACAATAATATAGATATAATTTTTGTTAAAAAATTAACTAGTCAAAGGTGTTGTATAAAATAACATGGGTAAAGTACACTGCCTCCCGTACAATTTAAAATATCTATATATATACATACTAAGTATTATAAATTTGACAAAATTATATTGTGCTCCTTTAAGAATTTAAATTACACACCATTTTGTCTCTTTTCATCAGTTAATTGTTAATTGTATTACTGGAAAAATTGTTCATTGTATTACAAAAAAATTATATTATCATATCTTTTATTATAACTAGTATCATCATATTTTAGTCACTTTAACGGGGTTAGTCAATTATTCTTGTAACAAAATTCTTGAAGGCTAACTATATTTAAAGAGTGTTGAGAGATTTTTTCAACAGTTTGTATAGATAGATAGGTAAAATAAAAAATAATTTTGGAATAAATAAAGAAATTTATCAAAATAAAAAATATACATTTTTTGTATTTTAACTAATAAAAAATAAAGAGTATGGTTGGAGTTGCTCATAGAACATTTCCAAGGAACTTTTTGAAAAAGTCTTGTTAGCTATTATAGTTAATATTATCTTACTTTAGTTACTCCAACGAAGTAATTATTACAATAGTTATTTTAACAAAATTCTTCAAGGTTAACTACATTTGGTGAGCTTGGAAGGCTCTTTAAACAGTTTGTGTAGATAGATATGTAAAATAAATAGTGGTATTGGAGTATATAGATAATAAAAAAAATGACTTAGGTAAAAAAAAATAAAAGAATATACCTTCTTTTATATATTTTAGCTAATGAAAACTGAAAAGCATGATTAGAGTTGTTCTTAATTTTATTAAAATATAATGTGAAAAGTATATGTAATTAAATTATATGTATTTTAAATATTTTTACAATAATAAATCTATTACTAAAAATTAAATTATTTTTTTTAATAAATAAATTCGATCCATAAGACCAGCCAACCGAATTTGATCAAAAAAATTGGGCGTGCAATGGTCATATTATTAAGCCAGACAACAGTTGACTTTTACTTAACCTGACAACATATACATAAGAAAATGCTTAATCTATCACATTCATTCACCTTAGTTCAAATATCACATTCATTCACCTAATTTTGTTCACCATTTTGTAAAAATAAATGTGAGAAACTTATCATTTAAAATTTTAAATTTATTTAGAGTATTGGTACAGACCCTAATGCTATGTTTGGTTGGGGGATTTGAGGAGGGATTTGGAAAGGGAAATGAAAAAGGTAGGTGAAATGTGAGTAAAACATACCTATATTTCACCAAGTTTCACACACCTTTTCCCTTTCCCTTTCCAAATTCCTCCTCAAATCCCCCATCCAAACACAGCGTGAAAGTTCTATCAAAATTTCTATCAAATGTCTCACATAAATGTGAAACTATGTGAGATATTTGGTAAAAATTTTAGTAAAACCTTTAGAATCTCTAATATTTTTGATTTATTTGACAATGATGTAATAAGTGAGTCAAAGACCTTAAATGCTTGAATTTGTGATAATTTAAAAGTTTTTGAATTTACATGTAACTTCAAAATTAATTAAATCATTGAGTTGTTTTATCGTGAATTAAAAGGTGGAGAATTAATTTTTTTTAATCGGTACAAAAATACTTACATTTTTAAAAATATTAAAACAATTACAATCAACTATTTTAAAAAGTTGAATCATACAAACCCCCGAGCCCAACAACAACTAAGGGCTCCATAATAATAAAGAAATAAATGGGCCAGCCTTCTCAAAGGAAGGGAACTCCTACAGAATGGGCTTCGGTGGCAAATCCAAAACGGCAATCTTGCGCAGTTTTGGGAAGATAAGTGGGTTCCCTCTACCAAAGACTTCAAAATTGCTTCACCGAAACCATCTATCTGCACCGCTCAAAAAGTTGCTGAAGTCATTGATCCCACTCATAAAACCTGGAGCCGTGCACTTCTCACCGAGTGGCTCTCGAAAGAAGATTTACAGGCTGTTCTTGCCATCCCAATTGCAGCGGCCAATAGAGATGATTTTTTAATATGGCACCACACTCCACCGAGAGTTTACTCAGTCAAGTCGGGCTATGTCCTAGCCAAACAAATCTGCCACAATTCCAATGTGTCTCACAAACCTTCGGGATCTCTCACCCTTGGCACAGATTTTTGGAGATCAATTTAGACTCTTGATGTTCCACCTAAAATCTGACACTTCTGGTGGAAAATCTGCAATAATCTGTTGCCCACCAAGCTGGGTTTGTTCAGGCGCAAGTGTGCATCTTCAGGTGAATGTCCTATTTGCAGGAAATGTGTTGAATCCGTGGAACATCTTCTGTTTGATTGTCCCTGGACCAAGGCTGTGTGGTTTGGCAGCTCCTTAAATATGCGAGTGGATCAAGGCTCGATAACAAATGTGACCAAGTGGACCAACGATCTGTTGCAAGGCGGTACTCCGAAGAATGAATCCAAAAGCCTCATCAGTATAGTCGCTATTGTTACCTGGTTCATATGGAAATCCAGAAATGATTTTGTCTTTAACCATCAAGCGGTGGACCCTCATGTCACTTTGCAAAAGATCTCTCATTTTTGGAAGGAACAAGATGCTCTGACTAGCCATCTCAACCCTCCCAACCAGGCCTTAGCCGTCCCCAACCATCACCCCCGTTTAAGTTGGCAGCCGGCTTCCCATAGCAGGGTCAAAATCAACTGTGATGCAGCTTTTTGTCAACACTCTTCATCAGCTGCACTGGCTGTGATTCTTAGAGACTCAAAGGGCCACCTATTGGATGGTTGTGCTAAGTCTATTGCGGCTTCCTCTGCAGCACAAGCCGAGGCACATTCTGTGTGTATGGCGTGTCTCATGGGTCAAGCCCTCAATCTCTCACAAGTGGAAATCGAAAGTGACAACAAAATGGTGATCTCTCTTTGCGTTTCCGAAACAGTCTCACCATGGGAGTATAGTGCTGTTATTATGGATATTAGAGCTCTTGCTCCTCCAAATTCTGTTTTGTTTTCCTGGACCAGACGCAACAACAATGGTGCAGCGCACTAGGTTGCAAAGTCTTGTCTTTCTAAGTCTTTACCTGTAAATTGGGTTATATGCCCACCTGCAGCTCTTGTCTCCATACTCAACTCTGATGTATCCCAATTGCCTCTTTAAATGAAAGTTTGGGAGTTCAAAAATAATAATAATAATAATAATAATAATACTAATAAAGAAATAAATAACTAAATAAAAATAATTAATTAATATATATATATATTTTTTTTAACAAAGATAGTCACCCGAACCTCTCAATTGGAGAGTGTAAATAAGTCACCCAGTGGCGGGGCCAGATTTTCAGTGAAGAAGGGGCACAAATTAATGATAATATTAATTTTATTTTTTTCTTATAATAAACAACAATAAGATATTACTATACGTAAATATTAAGAGTTTATTTGGATAAATGTAAATTTTAAAATAAAGGATTTGAGGTTAAATTTTATACAAATATCGTGGAGTAACTATTTTAAGTGGATTAAAAAATTAAAAAAGAAGATAAGTTAGGATAAAAATGATATATTTTAGTAGAGAAATTCTATAAACACACCACAAAAAAAATTTCTATCATATGTCGCAGTTATGATCTTTGTAGTCTTTAGTTATGACACATTGGCCCTGTTTGGTAAAGCTGTGGAAAAGTGATTATAGATTATAGCTTAACATATTGTAATTATACCTGTGAATATAAGCTGTTAACCTATTTGGTGCAGCTCTAGAATTATAGATTTAAGCAGCAGAGTAGTGTTTGGTTGATAAGCTGTAAAATAACTTTTTGCTGTGTAATTGTCCTTTTTGCCCTTATATGATATAAAAACGATTATTTTGACATTTTTTTCATTTTTAATTTTAAAAAAGTTATTTCATTAATAAAAGTTAATATAATTAGTATTACAAAAATTATTATTTTCATTAATAATATCAATTAGTATAAAATTATTTCATTTTTTCATTATAAATTAATTAGTGTCAATTAATGGTTTAATTAGCATCATTACTTTTTTTTATTTAATTATTAATTCATTACAATTAATATCAATTAATATCCTTGTATTTATATTAATGTTTTGATGTCATTACATATTATTTTTTTATATTAATTTCAATTAGTTATTTAATAGAAGTTATAATATTTTCTTTGTATTTAACTTTTTTTTTCTTCAATTTTAATTTTTTTTAAAAATTGTGATTCTATTTTTATTAAAAAAAAATTTCATTACAATTAATAATATAACAATTGTGCAATTTATTTCTTTATTTAAATTGTACAATTGTGCAATTTATTTCGATAATTGTGAAATAAATTGTGTAATTTATTTAATGGATATAAATTGCACAATTTATTTCAATATTAATTGAAATATTTTTAAAAAAATTAAATGGAAGTTATTTGAAATAAATTTTTTTTTTCTTTTTTTTAATTTTTTTCATTACAATTTTGCAAAACCCTAGATCTGATTTTGCCGTTGCCAGAGCCAAAGCCAGAGCCAGAGCCGCCACTGGTGGTCTGTAAGAACCCCTCTCTCAACTCATCCATCTCCTCCACCACCATGCAAAACAAGCATCTCTCAACATCCACTCATACAAGTTAGGAATTGGAAAAAAAGAAAAAGCAATCTTCCATTAAAACCCACAAAAATTTACATTTTGAAATCACACCCAGAAAAACAATAATCTGGAAATACAAACATATAGATATAGATACACATGATTGGAGGTAGAGGAAAGTACGAACTCGATTAAATGGTATCCTCTGAAGCAACTTTCTTTGGAGAATCTCCATTGTAACCTTCTTGCCCCTCCACGAATCTTGTGAACTTGGCTCCTACGTGTATATATATATAACACATACAATCCTCGTATCAGAAATCCATTGGTTATGTTCTTATTCTTGTTACTCATAAGTATTATTAATAGTTAGGGATTTGGGTCCTTGGGATCTCTAAATTTGCTTAATCGCTCCTTGGTGACGGGAGGCAGCGACGGAGCAGATCGTATCCTAGCCACCATCTAGTTCGTGAGAGAGAGAGAGAGCTCTGGAAATTGCCTCCTCGCGGGAAATCTCCCGCCGGAAATCACCTCTCCTCTCTCTCTCAAGTGAACAGTTATGGGGTTTATATAATTGGGTTTTTGTAACAGTTGAGATTGACTAGGGGCATTTAAGTAATTTTGTCCCTCAATTTTTAGCTTCTCGCTTAAGCTCAATCCAGAAGCACCCCGAAGGCCACTTAGTCAGAAATCACTTTTTTGGCTTAATTTAAGCTACAAAAAGTGATTTTAAGCTCTACCAAACGCACCAAAACAGCTTAAAATAACCTAAAAGCTGAAATAAGCAGCTTTTAAGTTCTACCAAACAGGCACATTATAGTGTTGGATATAACTTAGTTATAACTTCTTGTGGTTGTTATTTTGGTTATGATTGAAGAGCTCTTTGATTATACATCAAGTAATGATTTGTAATGACTCATTCTGATATTAGTTATGACTTATTGTAAAAAAAAAATAAAAAATCCTTTCTTTTTTTTTTTTGGTTATAAATGAAGATGTGTTGTTGATTATAATTTATATAATAGTCATTTTAGTTATAAATGAAAATAATTTGGCTATGAAAATTTATAATATCAATACCATAAAGTAATAACTAGTGTATGGTACACCCCTTTTGAAGCTGTATAATAAAAGGACTTATTTTAGTAGGTTTATTGTAATTAGAAAGAAAATTTATAATAAAGAGATTATTATAATTTAAAGAAGGGATATTATTATAATTTTATAGAAGATATATATGATATAATCTATATATAAGGGTACCAATATAATTATTAAAACTTGAGGAGAGCACATGCCCCCTGGGCATATACTGCCTCCGCCCCTGAGTCACCAATGGAGTTACTTACAAAGATAGTCACCCGAACCTCTCAATTAAGATGCATTTGGCAATTGGTTATTATAGTTAAATAGCCATTAAAAATGTCAAAATATTAAAAAGTCAAAAAATCAAAAAGTCAAACAAAAAAGTTAAAGATTCATTCTCATTCTATTCTCTTTATTTTTTATACATTTTTTTTTTATAAAAAGTCAAAAAAATATTTCTAAACACTTCAATTTTTTTGATCTCATATTTTAACTAAAAAAATTTAAAAAATACTAAAAAATAACTTCCCAAACCAACCTTTAATTTAGTCATGTCACCTAATAACTGAAATTTGTGAATTTTATTTTTATTTGTCAATCGATAGAAAATTAAGTACAAATTTGAGAAACTCTTTAATAAATTACACTTCAAACCCCTACACTTTAATTGAAATTGAATTTAATCCCTCATTTTTCAATTGTAATCGTTAACCTCTTATACTTTTGATCAAGTTGTAATCAAGTTGTAATATTGTCTTCCATTAGTTTGATGCTAAATTCACTAATTTCTCACATGAAACAATTTTAGAGGTAGAATTATATATTTCTTTGCTTTATAGTGTATACTTACTACCAACAAATAAAATTACATTTTTGTCCAAAAAAAAAAAATCATGTGAGGGTGATATTAAAATTTTTATTAGTGAATTTAACTCCAGACTAATTGTCATGACCCGAACCCACCCCCATGGGTTAAGGACATAACCGGCCAGTAATCACGAGATTACCTACGGCCTCAAACCAAATAAGATATAACTCATCAGAGTAAAGGGGCCAAACGGAAGCAAATTGAAAACTTTGTCCTTAGAGCTGTGCTTATATGGCACGTCATAACAAACCATGCATATACATGTTAATAACTCACATCAAAATATGTACTAACACAAAGTTCTGTACATACAAGATCATTCAAGTCTAGGTCAGCCAATCAAAACCATATACAATCGCAATCCAAAGTCCCCGCCAACATGACAAAATAAAACAAGATAGCAAAAGGGCGAAGACGAGTCTCGTACGTGAGACGTATGGGCTGACTCTTCAAAACCTTGGTTGTTCCACACAAACTTCACTGAGGCTGGGTTTGGACCTCCCTTGGCTCACCTACAGACACATAAATGAGCTTGAGCGAAAGTCCAATGAATAATATCAAACAAAGAAGATACACGAACAATATTTAGAACGACATGCACCAAACGGCCTTGGGCCCAATTCATATTTCTACCTAGTATATATATATATATCAAGTAGCTGCGGTTCCAAACACATCAGACGGCCTCGGGCCCAATCCATTCATGTCAAACGGCCTTTGGCCCATTTATCTTTCATTCATGTCAGATTGGCCTTTGGCCCATTCATTCTATCTTTCATATCAGACTGGCGTCTAGCCCATTCATTCTTTCATTCATGTCAGACTGGCCTTTGGCCCATTCATTCTTTCATTCATGTTAGACTGGCCTTTAGCCCATTCATTCTATCTTTCATGTCAGACTGGCCTCTGGCCCATTTATTCTTTCATTCATGTCAGACAGGCCTTTGGCCCATTCATTCTTTCATTCATGTCAGACTGGCCTTTGGCCCATTCATTCTATCTTTCATGTCAGACTGGCCTCTAACCCATTCATTCTTTCATTCATATCGGACTGGCCTTTGGCCCATTCATTCTTTCATTCATGTCGGACTAGCCTTTGGCCCATTCATTTGGCATAGCAAACATTTGTCCACCATTCAAATTAACGAACTTATAAGACTTACATAGAAGTAAGCAATTGGACAAATAACATACTTCAGATAACTTTATTAAGACATTACTCACAGTGATCGGCTGGATGATTTGCCCTAGAGCTCGACTCTACACATTCCATGAACACAGTGGGTCACAAACAATTTAATATGTTCTTAATTCATATACTCCTCTTTAGGCTTCATTCTTATCATTTTAACTCATTTACAATGCTTAATGCATGCCTAAAAGTACTTAGAAGTGAAAGAGAACGAAAAATGGAACACATAACACATTTACAAAATTTCAAAAACAGGGGTCCTCGCTCGAGCGTGGACTTGCCCGCTCGAACGGACCCATTAGGTCTACAAAAGTACTGGTTGCCTCGTTTCAACGCTCGAGCGTGAATTCGGACGCTCGATCGGAAAGTCTCACTACATGGCTCCTCGCTCGAGCGTGAATCTCCCCGCTCGAGCGGACATCCATGTCTGCAAAACTTCTGGGAGCCCGCATTTCACGCTCGAGCGGACATCATGAATTCTGGGTTTTCCAGAATTGTTCTTGAGCTTCAACCAAGCATTCAAGTTGGTATTTCTTGCATTATACAGCTCTTATTTCTCATATACATATACTGACATGGTACAAACACCAAATTACAACATTATGAAGCTCAAATTCCATGAATCAAACACATGCATGCTCCAAATTATATCAAATTTATTTCCAACACAACAAATTCATATATTCAACACCTATGCTTCTATGAATTGCACTTGCATATGGAACATGACTTCTATTCTCAACTTAGATGATGAAGAGGTGATCAAAAATATGAACTTCAATTAACATCTGCAAACTCTTCCACAATCTAGATACAAATTTCGGATCTCTATCTGACACAATGGATACCAGAACTCCGTGTAAACGGACAATCTCATCGACATATATTGTAGCCAGTCTATAAGCATTAAATGTAGTTCTAATAGGTAGAAAATGTGCAGATTTAGTCAGTCTATCAACTACAACCCAATAGAATCCATACCTCGAGGTGTTCGGGGTAGACCAACAACAAAATCCATAGTCACATGCTCCCACTTCCACTCAGGAATAGGGAAGGTTGAAGTAGACCGCCCGTTTCTGATGTTCAGCTTAACTTGCTAACATTGAAGACATTTGGACACATATTCTGCAATCTCTTTCTTCATTTTAGGCCACCAATAGCTTTGTTTCAGATCTCGATACATTTTATTGTTACCCGGATACATAGCAAACACTGATTTGTGGGCTTCATCTAAAACCCTTTTCTTTAGTTCCAGAATATCTGGGATGCACATTCGGTTTCGGAACCTCAACACTTCGTCTTCAATTGCCGAACTCTGCTTTCGAACTTGTCTCAAATTCATCAATCACTTTCTTGAGGAATTCGTCCTTTTTCTGTTTCTGTTTAATTTCATCAATGATTGTCGGTTCAGCTGAAATAACGGCTATCAATCCGCCCTGTTCACACAATACCACTTCAATTTCAGACATCTCAAAATTTTGCAAGATTTCCTTCTATTCAGTAAGCAAACAAGCCAAGTTCTCCATTGATTTTTCTGCTTAGGGCAT
>JAPPVO010005226.1:0-35635 GCA_030407325.1 Camellia japonica | reverse complement strand
AAACCGCGTTACCACATTCTGCCAGACAAACCGCTTGACATCTTTCTCCTTGATTGTTGCCAAAGGCTCTGCTTCAACCCATTTGGTGAAGTAGTCTGTGGCTACGATGAAGAACTTCCGGTTGCCTGGTGCAGTTAGGAGTGGCCCCACTATATCGAGCCCCCACATCACAAAGGGCCAAGGGCTGGTGAGGGGAAGAAGTTCTCTGGCCGGTTGGTGAATTTGGTGGGCAAACTTCTGGCACTTCTCACACTTGCGAACATACTTCGGCGTGTCAGCTTGCATACATGGCCACCAGTAGCCTTGCGAAATAGCTCGGTAGGCCAAAGATCTGCCCCCTATGTGACTGCCACAGATGCCTTCATGAATTTCGTACAGGAAGGCATCCACGCTGCTCGGGTGCACACACTTTAGATACAGACCGGTAAAAGACTTCTTGTATAAAGCGCCTGACGGAGAGAGCCAAAACTACTCTGATTTCACCCGGACTTTATGTGCTTTCTTCTTCTCGGCTGGAAGGGTCCGATCTCTGAGAAAGATGATAATAGGGTCCATCCATGAAGGACCTAGCTCGGCCCGGTTTCCTCAATGCTGAGCCTGCGGAAGGAATTCAATCAGGAGAGGGTTGGAAGTTGTGCTATCGACCATGGAAGCAAGGCCGGCCAATTCATCTGCTCGGCCATTTTCTTCTCGCCAATCTGTTGGACCCTTATTGCCTGGAATCGCTTGATGTGGTCTCTGACCAGAACCTGGTACTTCATCATTCTGTCATCCTTTGCTTCGTAAACCCCAGAAACTTGGTTAACCACAAGCTGGGAATCATTGTAAACCATTAGCTCGGATGCGTGCATCTGAAGCGCGCTCTTGAGCTCGGCTAAAAGCGCTTCGTACTCAGCCTCGTTGTTTGAGGCAGGGAATCCGAGGGTGATAGAATGTTCGATAGTCAGCCTGTCTGGCGAAATCAAAACTGTACCTAGCCCGGCACCGTGACGGTTCGAGGCTCCATCAACAAAAAGTTTCCACATTTTGCCAACAAAGAGCTTCCAACAGTCGGAGGGGTCCTGAGAGGCTTGAAGGTTGATGGGATCACGGTTGTTTGGCTGTTCGGCTTCAAGTTCTGTGTTGTGCGGTTCCACTTCAGCCCCCCTCGGGATTCGGCGCCGGACTCAGCAAGTTGATCCATAATGCCTAAGTCCGTAGGCGAATCGCTGGGTTGCAGTATTATGCCGGCTGCAAGCTCTGTGCTGAGCGGTTCCACTTCTTCCCCCTTGGTGATGCGGTACCGGACGGAGCAAGTTGGTCGGTGATACCCAACTCCATCATCACATCGCCGGGCTATGATATTGTACTACCCGAAGGTGCTTCGGCGGGGCGCGCAAGGTCTGCGTTGCCGTCATCGCCTAGCTGTGTTATTGAGGTCTGGCCTGCATTCACCTCCTCATCTGCCGCGGCAATATCCACCGAGCATACCGGATGAGTTCCATGTGAGAATTCAGCAACGAAGTCGGCCAATGTCTGAGCTTTTATGGCAGTTCGTGGCTGGAATTTGACGTCAAACTGTCCCAATTCGACTGCCCACCTGAGAATTCGACCGGAGAAGTCCGCCATTCGAACAAGGCTTTGAGGGGGAATTCGGTCAAAACGATGATAGTATGAGCATGGAAATAGCGCGCCAACTTCCTAGAGGCCATTATCAATGCCAATGCAAGTTTTTCCAGCGGCAAGTATCTCGACTCTGCCGGTAGCAAGGTTTTACTGACGTAGAAGATGGGGAGGTGCTTGATTCCTTCTAACCGGACAAGCACCGCACTGACTGCATGCTGGGAAACGGCTAGATAAAAGAAAAGTTCTTCGCCGGGCTGTGGTGTGACCAATGTGGCGCTGAAGAAAGATACTTCTTTAGCTCAGCCAAAGCCCGGTCACATTCTGCATCCCATGAGAACTTGGATTTCAAAGCTTGAAAGAACGGGCGGCAGCGATCTGATGCCCGGCTTATGAATCGGTTAAGCGCGGCGGCCATTCCGGCCAGATGTTGCACGTCCTTAGCCGAGCTAGGCTGTTTTAACTCTTGTACAGCTCAGATTTGTGTGGGGTCTGCCTCAATGCCTCGGTTTGTGACTAGGAAGGCCAAGAATTTTCTGGATCCCACGCCAAAGGCGCACTTAGACGCATTTAGGCGTAGCTTGTGTTGTTTGAGAATGGCGAATGTCTCGGCCAAGTCGGACAAGTGGTCTGCTTGATGCCGGCTCTTAACCACCATATCATCAATATAAGCCTCCATTGTCCGACCTAGCAGAGGAGCGAACATCTTGGCCACCATTCTTTGGAAAGTTGCCCCGGCGTTCTTCAAACCAAAAGGCATGACTCGGTAGCAGAAGAGTCCCCTCGGTGTAGTGAAGGAGGTGATCTCGTGGTCGGGGCCATGCATGGCAATCTGATGATAACCGCGGTAGGCATCCAAGAAACTGAGCCTGTTATGTCCAGCCGTTAAGTCCACGAGCTGGTCTATTCTGGGCAGTGGAAAGCTATCTTTAGGGCAAGCTCGGTTAACGGTCTTATAGTCAACACAAACTCGCCACTTCCCATTCTTCTTTGGTACAACAACTGTGTTTGAAATCCACCGAGGGTAGTGCACTTCCTGAATAGCTCGTGCCTCAAGCAAGTTCTTCACTTCCTCTGCAACTACCTCGGCGTGATGCAGTGCCGATCTCCTTGTTCGCTGAATGACCGGCTTGGCTCCGGGAAAGATGTTTAGGTGATGGCAAATAAAACTCGGATCGAGGCCGGGCATGTCAAGGCGACGATGCGAAGACTTCGATATTGGCCATCAAAAACTTAACCATCTCGGTCCTTTCTTGTGCGGTAAGGCTTGAGCCTAGCAAGAAGAACCTTGCCGGACTCTCTGTATCAATTCGCACTTCGACCAATTCTTCGACGGCTTTGTCCTCGGCCCTAGTGCCCACATCGTCAAGGACTCCTCAGTCTTCCGGACCCTCTATCATTTGGACAAAGCCTTTGGCAGCTCGGCTCCCGTTGACTGCCACGAAGCATTGCTTCGACATGACTTGATCGCCCCAAATCTCCTCAATTGCCCCCGTAGTCGAGGGGAATCTCATCACCTGATGGAAGGTCGACGCTACGGCTTGCATAGCGTGAAGCCATCCCCTTCCAAGGATCAGGTTATATGTGGACGGCACTTGCAATACCCAAAACTCCACTTGCTTGACCATGGATCCTGCTTTGACCGGCAGAATAATCTTTCCCAAAGGCCACTCAGGTTGTGAGTTGAATCCAACCAGTGGCGAAGTCGCCGGGGCCAAGTCTGTATCCCGGAGCTTAAGCTATTTGAATGCGTCGTAATACATGATCTCGACGGAGCTTCCCTGATCGATCAAGATGCGCTTGACATCGAATTCTTTGACGCGGAGTGTGACCACTAGGGCATCGTTGTGCGGCGTCTGAATGCGCTCTAGGCCCCTTATGGAGAAACTGATCACGTTTTTTTCTTCGGTCTTGCCCCTTTTGATCGCGGGTTGGACCGACAAAACTTCCCTCATGTGCTCCACTTTCTTGATCATACCTCGGAGTTCACATACACGTGTCGGTTCCACAATGCCGTGGATCACATTAACAATGCCCTGAGGGGGTGCCTCTAAATCATTCGGTCCGCGCAGATCAACCGGAGCAGGATGCGCGGCTTTAACACCTCTATCAATGTAAAGATCCAAGTGTCCGGCTACGACTAGCTCTTCCAAGTGTTGTCTCAAAGGCAAACAGTCCTCTATCTGGTGGCCGCGCTCCCGGTGAAATGTGCAACAGTACCGCGGATTGAAACCCTTCTGTCCGTCGCCCAACTTAGCAGGAAACCAGACATAATCCTCATCACGGATTTCGCTAAGTATGCGATAAATTGGAATCTTAAAAACCGTGGTAATGCCTGTCCTGGCCTTTAACCTTCTGTTTGCATCAGCGACGTCATCCCGGGGTAGTCATCTCGGTCATTTCGACGACCCCTACCCGATTTTTGCGATTTGAGCCACGGTCTGATTCCTCTGCGCGATCATTTGAACGGTTTGCCTCCTGTCCGACCGCGTGTACCTTGCCAGCCGACCTCTTGTCTGTTGCTACTGGTGTTGCCTTCGCGGTAGATGCTGCCGCATCATCTTTTACTCGGATGTGCTCATTGATGCGCTGCATTAGCTGGCCCATGGATGTCGGTTGGTGCATCGTAAGCGAGTCCCGCAGTCTATGTCTGACTAGGAGACCACGCTTGTACTGCGTGATTGCAAGGTTGACCGGGCAATCCAAGATCTCGTTGAAGGTTTCCCAGTATCTGGAGTTGTATGCCTTGAGCGTGTCGCTCGGCTCCATCTTGACACTGAGAATGTGGTCAACTTCCTTTGGCGTTTTGGTGTTGGTCTTGAAACGTGTCACGAAGGCTTCCGCCAACTGATGCCACCTTGCGATGCTTCCCTCCGGCAACCTCTCAAACCACTTCAAGCCCAGCTCGCCCAAACTTGACGGGAAAATAAGGCACATAAGAGTGTCGTTTCGTCTATGTCCGGCCATGATCTGTCGGAAGTGGCTTACATGCATATATGGATCGGTTTTTCCGTCGTAGAGGGTGAACTTTGGCTGGTGGAAGCCCGTCGGAAGCGGTGTTGTTTCTATTTCCAGGGAGAAATGAGTGGTGCTCAGCCTTGCCAAGTCTGTGTCTAAAAGGAGAGGCGCAGCTAGGCGGGGTGGAGGCATTCCGACCTCTTCACTGGCGTGTCCCCCATAGGATAGCCCCTGGAACGCCGGCACTCTCTGAGCTTCCCGCCGGTGAGCCTGTTCCTTCAAGACTGCCCGCAAGTCCTTTGAGCAAGCGGAATAGGAATACCTCGACGTCGTCGCCGGACGTGAGGTTGATAGGTGCTGTCTTGCGCGCTGGACCTCTGTACGTGCGTGTCGGAATCTCCAACCTTGTAACTTCTGGTGATTGAGATGGACGGAGTATGCCGCTGGCTCTGACTGCATGAACGGCGGGGTTGGGTGCGCTCACTGTGGTCTCCCACTCCAGCTACACCCTTCCCTTTAACATGCCGCTTGAGATCCTCCATCTCCGCCGCCATTCTCCGGATGACGGCGTCTTGGTCCCTTAGCTTGTGTTCCAGTTGTCTGGCGTGCGATTCTCTTCGCCGCCGGTGACCCTCTGGACTCCAAGAATGACCAAAGCTTCTTCCGCGCTTATCTCACTTGAGTGTCCTCCTGGGGATGTCTCCAGGTCTGCCATTGGAGGAATGGCGGGATGTCCTTCTCTCCGTCTGCCTAACTCCGGGGTAACTCCGTCGATGGCAGACAACGGAATCTCGTCGTTGTTCGCCATGGATGGCGATCAGATGAGTCTGGAAGTCAAGGTTTTGTCTGTCAACTTCCCACAGACGGCGCCAATTGTACGGGGAGCAAATATTTAGGCGAGCTCGTACTCCTTTCTTCCAAGCTCATTTATGTCCGATCGACCTGCGAGCACAACGGCGGTGAGCTACCTGGCGGTGTGTGGCCGGAAAACCCCTTCGACAATCAAGTTAGAACACACACACAGGGATAGATAGAGAGAAGGGAGAGGGTAGAGTGTTTATCTCACCAAATGTTCATCTGTCTCCGCATGGGGGGCCCAGACTCGCTTATATACCTTCTGCGCCCAAAATCTACTCCCATTAGTCTCTCGACACGTGGTACTGTTATCCCATCTGTCAGCACAAATCTTGTTGAACATCACCTAACTGCTAGCCCACACCACTGGGAGCTCAGCGGCCGGGCTACGACATCTCGACTGTCAACGGCCGTGCCGCGTAGCTAGCCAGAGCGCTCCGCTCGCCAAGCTCAATGACGACCGAGCTTGGTTGCATTCCGGCTTAACCGAGCTCGGGATAAGTCATGCTGGTAAGCCATCGGCCTTCCTGCCGAGCTAGCGCATGAACCGTGGAACCCTGTGAGGCAGCAGACATCTCGGCCGAACCTTCACTAGACCGGCTTCGGCGCCAACAAGCCCAAGTAGCTCGGTTTAACAGCAACTATGCGATTACCGAGCAAAGATCCTTTCCGAAAGGGCTCAGCCTGCCACGGCCCAAATGTGCTTGGCCCACCATTTGCCCGGTCATTATCACGGCCCAATCCAAATCATAAATCTCCCTCTCAACCCTCTTCAAGTTGTAGTGCATGTGTAATAGTGGACATCTTCATTCCATCTAATGAAATGAAATGAAAAGTTTCTTAATTTTCCTTGAAAAGTTTAGTTGTCATAATTGACCACAATCGACAGTAATAATGAAAAGTACTCCATTCTATGTGAAATTTTTGTACGTCCCCACCATTTATGTTTTTAGTACGTACTGTGCTTGTGCTTCAATGAAATTGGAAAGAAATTGAAATTACCTATTATTTTTTCATGAACTACCAAATAAAAATTAAAAATAATCCTTATAATTTATACGATGCGTCAATTTGATCTTTATTATTTCAATTTGCTTGATTTTGCCTCTTAATTTAACGAATTGTGTCATTTTAGTTTAATAAATAACGGCTGTTAAGTTTAGTCAACAGAAAGTCAAACTATGTGTCAATTTGGTCCATGTAATTTACACAATGTATCAATTTGGTCCTGTCAAAATCGAACAAATTAAAACAATAGGGATCAAATTGACACATTGTGTAGACTTTCCATCCACCAAACTTAACAACCGTTATTTATTGGATTAAAATGACACAATCTGTTAAATTAAGGGAAAAAATCAAGCAAATTGAAACAACACGGACCAAATTGACACATCGTGTAAACTATAAGGACCATTTGCATAATTTATCCAAAATTAAAAAAAATAAATTTGGACAAAGTATACTTGTTATCCTTGTAATTTTTTTTTCTTGTATCAATTTGATTTATGCAATTCTGAAACATCAAAGAAATTAGATTGAAATAAAAAAAAAAAAATGGTTCATTCAAAATTTAATGGGCCATTTTAAATTAGACCACAATTTTTCGATCACTTTGACTAGAGTAAAGAAAATATTTTGTCCTTTGTTTTCAATTCAATTTTTTAAAGGTTGTTATCAATTGGACGAATTGACACAATGTAAAAGATTAAAGGAAAAAATTGATACAATTAGAATTACAATAATCAAATTGACACAAACTAACTACTGGGATTACAAGGGTAATTTGTCTTCTCTTTTTTTTTTCTTTTTTTTTTTCTTCAAAAGCGTCTAAAAAGTAAAATATATTTCTTCTATGAATTTAATTATTGTGGGGATATATTTTTACGGTTGTTCACGTGGTCTAGGTTGTTGGCTGAGGTGCCACGTGGGGAACCTAGGGGTGCCGGGGTGCCATGTGGGGAACCTAGGGATGCCGAGGTATTGTGTTGATCCTAATCTAAATGCGAAGAGTCTTGGATAGGTGATGTAACGCCCTCAAAATAATAACATTAAAACCCATCAATTTAGACATGCATTGATATAAAAGATAAATATCCTTCTATTCATCAGAGTAGTTCATTACAATGAGTATTACGTGTTAACAACAAAAGCAAATGCCCTACGGGCTTACAGCTTTCCAAGTTAACACTTGGTTACAAAAAGGAGAGTACTAACTCAAATACACATTAAGCCCTTGGCTTGAATTTACATGTAATACATCCAAAAGATAACAAAACAACAAAAGCCTGACTGCCTCTTGCCTCCCAAGCTATGTTCTTGGAAGTGGCATGCTACCTGTACCTGAAAATGATGTCCCATAAAGGGTGAGCCACAGCTTAGAAGAAATACACTAAACCAGCTATGAATAATGACTAAAAGATTAGCAGTTGATAGATGGCCAACACAGATACATTCACATATATCACATTCCGGTTTCATGACATTAAGTCCATGTTACATTTCATTTCCCATTTCCTTTTCAACTTTGAGTTTGAAAACAAGGCTCAACACCTAGCCAAATAACTTAATGAGATTAAGTCTCATCTTTAAAACACTTTCGAAATTCATGATGGATACACATTTTAGTGCTGTATCGATGACACATAAACCATTTCCATACTTTACGAAAGATACACATTTCGGTGCTGTATCAATTGATAACGATATACATTTTAGTGTTATATGAAATCAATTCGAACACTTCCAGAATCAACATTTGATACACATTGTAGTGCTGTATCAATGTCACACAAAATTCAGTTTAGAGATCCATCCCTTATCTTCCCCTAAACCGTGAAGTACATCCCTTATCTCCTCCCACACAACACATGTATATAAACATAGATCATATACAATCAATCAATACATAAAGTTAATGTATTATTCCAGTCGCTATATTCGATAGCATACTCAATCGATTAGTTTTAGTTTGCCTAATCATCATGCATTGTCTACAACAATCAAGACTATCCTCCACCGATAGCCCAAAGCAGTTATTTCTAAACAGAAAATAAATGCATCAAATGAATATATTATCAACATTCCAACTAGGTGAACGATAAAGAAATCCATCTACACCCTTAAATCCCAAACAATTCCAATTTCAACATTCTCAATTCAATTCTTCATTTCTCCAAATTAATTATATAAATTAATTTAACTATGTAATTAGGGCATTTTCCCCATAAGTTACATAATAACCCTAAGGTCCCATTTTCATCCATAATCCATCATTGATCTCATTTCTCTATGCCAAACATGCATATAAGTTTATATAAACAAAAACCCCAACTTTTGTAAAATTACACAAAGGCCCAAACCTTCTCAAAATTACCCAACAATCCCTAACTCATCAAAATGCTAAAATTCAAAGACAAAGCTCATGAGAAGGAGTAGGATATCCCTACCTCAAATTCGGAGCTCAAAGGAAGAAGATGATGAAACTCAAAGTGCTCCAAAACTCAATATGCTCGGATCAAAATGTAGCCCTCGACGATCAACACAACTTTTGTAAAGGCCAAAGGTGAGGAAACAACTCCTACTAGATCAATACCTAGAGAGAAGGGAAGGGTTTAGAGAGAGAAGCTCTCCAATGGTGTCTTTTGAAAAAGTAAGAGAGAGAAGAGATGTGAAAAAGTGATTCAAAAATGGAATCCCGAAGTTGTTATAAAAACCGCCCCGCTCGAGCGTGGAAAACCCCGCTCGAGCATCACTCACAGACTCCCGCTTGAGCGGCGGATACACACTCCAAGAACTTTTGCTGAACCAGGTCCCCGCTCGAGCGTCACACACAAACTCACGCTCGAGCGTCAAAACGCCCGCTCGAGCGTCCAACACTGCAGAGGAAATACTGGGAGATGGAAAATCATGCTCAAGCGTCAAAACACCCGCTCGAGCGGAGAAGCAACAACGAAGGGCCCGCTCGAGCGTGAAGGCAAAAATCTGGGCAACTACTTTTGGTTTCTAAGTTTAACCAACCTATAACAAACCTGCCCAACATATCCTCTAACTCAAATACAAAGTACGAAAGGATGCAAACAAGATATAAGCAACTACTAACATCCACGAAAACAAGTTCGGATCACTGTACACAAGGGGTAAAACCCGGAATCGCTATAGGTGATATCTTTGTAAATGATAGAGTCTTATGAAGTACGATTTCTAAAAGAAGTGGGAACTGACTATAAAAGTAACACACCCTGTGGGTCTAAGGTACATTTTAATTGATAATTGTTTTACTTATGCCAATATCTTTGAGAGAAAAGTTTGCTGATTTGACCGTCGGAATACCCCCAGGTGGACGAGCCATCATAGTATTTCTTATTTTCTTGTGTGCAGGTGTTTGGCTTAATATATTCTGTCGCGTGCTCTCCAACTAATTTCTCTAGATCTTAGCAGATAGATTTGTTTGATTGTGAGGTTAGAAATTAACACCGACAAGGAGCGAAATTAAGAATTCTAATTATAAGTAATTACTTTTATTAAATTTAAACTTTCAAGTGTTTTTTACAAGTAACTAAAAGCTTAATTACCATATACTATCATGAATTGTATAAAAAAATTAAACTTTTTAAAAAAAAAAATAATTTTCACCATTTTCATACTAAACAAACTTTAAAAAAAAAAAAATTCATTTCCTTCACTCCCTGTCATTTTCATCCTAACCAAATTTAGGCTTTCTTTCCTTCTCATCTCTTTCCTCTCTCTTTCTAGCATGGCTGTTTTCGTACAGCTTCCTCCTTATATCCAATGGCAGACAAAAATGGAGGAATAAAAGTAAGACATGTAATGCTTATCTAAGTGCTCACTCCTTTTTTGGGGGGTCAATTGACCTAACTCGTACTTTCAAAATACCA
Source organism: Camellia japonica (assembly GCA_030407325.1). NCBI lineage: Eukaryota > Viridiplantae > Streptophyta > Magnoliopsida > Ericales > Theaceae > Camellia > Camellia japonica. Next base: position 25,322 of record JAPPVO010005226.1, on the reverse strand, counting down.
ATATCAAGATAATTACGTAAATTAGACAATCAGCTATTAATACTTTCCAATTATCAATATCAAGATAATTACGTAAATTAGACAATCAGCTATTAAAAAAATAATCAATTATATTTTAGGTAAATTACTAATAAATGCTAATAGTTAAATTTAATTTTAATTAAGTGTTATTGAAAATAAATCCTAGTAAAATCATGATTAAAAATAATTTTTTCATAATGATTTTTTACATTTGTCTCTAAAAATTGACAATTAGTGATTTTTTTTGGTCACAATTTTTATAAATTGTCGCTAAAACTTATAATAGTAACATTTTTCCATGATGAATTTTTTAAACTGTCGCTGAAAGTTATAAATTAGTGACTTTTTTTGTGATGCTTTTGTAAAACTGTCATTAAAACTTATAATTACTGACATTTTTTGTGACAAATTTTTAAAATTGTCATTAAAAATTAAAAAGTATTAATGTTTTTTAATATTATTTAATAAAAAATATCATTAATTATTATAAGACCTATTAGACAATAAGTTCACTTATTAGAATCTACACATAAATCCCTTTTATATTGGTTTCCTAATTAAATGTCATTCATAGATGCTGTTAAAATAAAGAGTTTTTCTATAATTTGAGATGTTTAAATAGCACAGATTACATACTTTAAAAGTGTAATTTTTAAGAAAGTTTCCACCTCGCTAATTTAATAGTGTCTATTAATGGAGCAAGATTGGGGAGACTAATTTGAAACCCTAGCCACTAAAAACAAAAGACAAGAACACTCTTTGGTATATTATCAAACTAGCCTATCACCTGTGCTATGCACGGGATAATTATAAATATTTATATTTGTTATTAATTTTTTTTAATATATAAATTATGTTTTTAAAGATTTTTTATAAAAATAATTTAACAATCTTATCACTAACCATAGTGTATATGAGAAATTAAAAAGACTACTGCAGTAACTATGCACGGGCTGTATCTATAATTATTTGTGTGAGGGGATTTTAAATACTGATCAGGGATTTTGATCAAATCAATAAATGCAGACATGTAGAAAGACATGTAGATTGAAAAAAGTTAATAAATGTTGATCAGGGGATTTTGACCAAATCAATAAATGTTCAGTTTTTTTTTTTTAAATAATTTTTTTTAAAAAATGCTACTGCAGTAACTATGCACGGGTTGTATCTATAATTATTTGTATGGGGGGATTTTAAATACTGATCAGGGATTTTGATCAAATTAATAAATGCAGACATGTGAAAAGACATGTAGATTAAAAAAAGTTAATAAATGCTGATCAGGGATTTTGACCAAATCAATAAATGCTGAGTTTTTTTTTTTAAATAAAAAATTTAGAAAATTAAGGTTGGAAGATTGAAGCTCCTATAAGGCTTGGGATTTAGAAAACCCATTTTCCTTATAATATATATATATATATATATATATTATAAGATGAGAGAAATAAAGTGCTATCTTATTATAATGGAGGAGATCTTATAAAAAAAATGTGTAGACATGAATGCCCTCCTATTTTATTGTGTTCACAATCTATACTATATATTAAGTAAAAGGGGTTTTTAACCCCAAGCCTTGTGGGAGCTCCAGTCTCCAATCTAAATTTTCTGATTTTTTGATTTAAAAAAATAAAATCTTAGCATTTATTAACATCTCTCAACTCTCAAGTCTTACCCTCATAATAACACTTTAATGCATTAAGAACAAGTATAAAAAAAATTCTTTGAAATCCAACACATATGAATTCCTTGAAAAGTCCCAACACATATGATTATTATCCCTCATAACAACACTTTAATGCATGAAGAACAAACATAAAAAAAATTTCTTGAAAAGTCCAACACATATGATTATTATCAAAATATTAAACTTTAATATAATATAATAAAAAAAAAGACATTTAATTCATTGAAAAGTCTAACACATATGATTATTATCAAAATATTAAACTTTAATATAGTATAAAAAAGGAAAAAAAAGAAGACATTTAAAAAAAAAATTTAAAAATCACAATTCACATATATAGATAATTGTAAACACAATAAAATAGGAGGGCATTCATGTCTACACGTTTTTTTTTATAAGATCTCTTCCATTATAATAAGATAGCACTTTATTTCTCTCATCTTATAATCTATATATATATATATATTAAGGAAAATGGGGTTTCTAAATCCCAAGCCTTATAGGAGCTCCAATCTTCCAACCTTAATTTTCTAAAATTTTTTATTTTAAAAAAAAAAACTCAGCATTTATTGATTTGGTCAAAATCTCCTGATCAGCATTTATTAACTTTTTTTTAATCTACATGTCTTTCCACATGTCTGCATTTATTGATTTGATCAAAATCCTAATCAGTATTTAAAATCCCCTCATACAAATAATTATAGATACAACCCGTGCATAGTTACTGCAGTAGCATATGAATTTTTTTTTTGAAATCCAACACATATGAATTCCTTGAAAAGTCCCAACACATATGATTATTATCCCTCATAACAACACTTTAATGCATGAAGAACAAACATAAAAAAAATTTCTTGAAAAGTCCAACACATATGATTATTATCAAAATATTAAACTTTAATATAATATAATTAAAAAAAAGACATTTAATTCCCTTGAAAAGTCCAACACATATGATTATTATCAAAATATTAAACTTTAATATAGTATAAAAAGGAAAAAAAGAAGACATTTAAAAAAAAAAAAATTTAAAATCACAATTCACATATATAGATAACTAGCCTATCACCCGTGCTATGCACGGGATAAATATAGATATTTATATTTGTTTTAGATTTTTTTTTTAATATATAAATTATGTTTTTTAAGATTTTTTTCTTATCACTAACCATGGTGTGTGAGGAAAGTTGAAAATGGTACTGCAGTAACTGTACACGAATTATATCTATAATTATTTGTATGAGGAGATTTTAAATACTGACCAGAGGATTTTGACCAAATCAATAAATGCTGATTTTTTTTTTAATAAAAAATTTCAAAATTCAGATTAGGATATTGAAACTCCCATAGGCCTTGGGAGTTAAAAGCCCCCTTTTTGCTTAATATATAGTATAGATATAGATAGATAGATAGATATATCTTTTTATTTTTATTTTTATTTTTGTGTGGTTTCTATTCGGGTATTTTTTTTTTCAATTTATTTAAGACGGAGTTGCGGTATCTTTTTTTTAAAATTTAATTTTATCTGTGGTTTCTTTTGTTTTTAATTATTATATTTAGGTCAGTTATGATGTGAGTTAGATTTGTGATAGACATATGAGTTTTATTGTTTTAAAGTTTATTTAGATAAACTTTAAAGATTTTTTTTTAGTTTTTAGTTTTTTATTTTTTTTTTTGTTATGTTATAATATAATATATAAAATATAGGTAGATATCTACAACTTTAATAGAAAAATATTATCTTTTTTTTGGGAAGAGAAAATGAATGCAAGTTTTAATATTTTTTTTTTGAAAATTTGTGAGAGAGATTAGGAGGGAGAGATTATGAAATACTTTTGTATTAAATAAATAAATCAGTCAATAGTTTTTTTTAATCTATTTTGTAAATTAAAAATCAATAATTTTGGAAAATTGATTAATTTGTTACATTAAGTGATTTAAAATTTTGATAGATATACATAAAAAAAATACATAATTATATTATTAAATCATAATTCAAATTTAGATGTTATATCTTTTTGAGATCTATACCTAAATTATTATCTTTTTATTTTTTATTTTTATGTGTAACCATAATGTATAGGAGAAATTGAAATGGGTATTGCAACAATTATGAGAGAAGTCAAAAGGGATTGTGGGTTGGGAGAAGTCAATAAATGCTGAGGTTGGGTTGGAAGAAATTATGAAATAATTTTTGTTATTAAATAAATAAATCAGTCAATAGTTTTTTTTAATCTATTTTGTAAATTAAAAATCAATAATTTTGGAAAATTGATTAATTTGTCCCATTAAGTGATTTAAAATTTTGATAGATATACATAAAAAATATATATATAATTATATTATTAAATCATAATTCAAATTTAGATGTTATATCTTTTTGAGATCTATAGCTAAATTCTTATCTTTTTATTTTATTTTTATGTGTAACCATAATGTATAGGAGAAATTGAAATGGGTATTGCAACAATTATGAGAGAAGTCAAAAGGGATTGTGGGTTGGGAGAAGTCAATAAATGCTGAGGTTGGTTGGAAGAAATTATGAAATAATTTTTGTTATTAAATAAATAAATCAGTCAATAGTTTTTTTTAATCTATTTTGTAAATTAAAAATCAATAATTTTGGAAAATTGATTAATTTGTCCCATTAAGTGATTTAAAATTTTGATAGATATACATAAAAAATATATATATAATTATATTATTAAATCATAATTCAAATTTAGATGTTATATCTTTTTGAGATCTATAGCTAAATTCTTATCTTTTTAATTTTTATTTTTGTGTGTAACCATAGTGTATGGGAAAAATTGAAAAGGGTGTTGCAATAATTATGAGAGAAGTCAAAAGGGATTGTGGGTTGGGAGAAGTAAATAAATGTTGAGGTTGGGTTGGAAGAAATTATGAAATAATTTTTGTTATTAAATAAATAAATCAGTCAATAGTTTTTTTTAATCTATTTTGTAAATTAAAAATCAATAATTTTGAAAAATTGATTAATTTGTCCCATTAAGTAATTTAAAATTTTGATAGATATACATAAAAAAAAATACATAATTATATTATTAAATCATAATTCAAATTTAGATGTTATATCTTTTTGAGATCTATAGTTAAATTCTTATCCTTTTTTTATTTTATTTTTGTGTGTAACCATAGTGTATGGGAGAAATTGAAAAGGGTTGCAATAATTATGAGAGAAGTCAAAAGGAATTGTGGGTTTGGAGAAGTCAATAAATGCTGAGATTGGGTTGGGAGAAGTCAATAAATGATGAGTTTTTTTTTTTTAAATCAAAAAATTAGAAAATTAAGATTAGGAGATTGGAGCTCCCACAGGCCTTGGGGTTTAAAACCCCCTTTTGCTTAATATATAGTAAGTATAGATTGTAAACACAATAAAATAGAGAGGCATTCATGTCTACACGTTTTTTTTTTTATAAGATCTCCTCCATTATAATAAGATAGCACTTTATTTCTCTCATCTTATAATCTATATATATATATATATATATTAAGGAAAATGGGGTTTCTAAATCCCAAGCCTTATAGGAGCTCCAATCTTCCAACCTTAATTTTCTAAATTTTTATTTAAAAAAAAAAAAAAACTCAGCATTTATTGATTTGGTCAAAATCCCCTGATCAGCATTTATTAACTTTTTTTAATCTACATGTCTTTCCACATATCTGCATTTATTGATTTGATCAAAATCCCTGATCAGTATTTAAAATCCCTTCATACAAACAATTATAGATACAACCCGTGCATAGTTACTGCAGTAGCATATGAATTTTTTCTTTGAAATCCAACACATATGAATTCATTGAAAAGTCCCAACACATATGATTATTATCCCTCATAACAACACTTTAATGCATGAAGAACAAACATAAAAAAAAATTTCTTGAAAAGTCCAACACATATGATTATTATCAAAATATTAAACTTTAATATAATATAATAAAAAAAAAGACATTTAATTCCTTGAAAAGTCCAACAGATGTGATTATTATCAAAATATTAAACTTTAATATAGTATAAAAAAGGAAAAAAAGGAAAAAAAGAGGACATTTAAAAAAAAAAATTTAAAAATCACAATTCACATATGTAGATAATTGTAAATACAATAAAATAGGAGGGCATTCATGTCTACACGTTTTTTTTATAAGATCTCCTCCATTATAATAAGATAGCACTTTAGTTCTCTCATCTTATAATCTATATATATATTAAGGAAAATGGGGTTTCTAAATCCCAAGCCTTATAGGAGCTCTAATCTTCCAACCTTAATTTTCTAAATTTTTTATTAAAAAAAAAAACTCAGCATTTATTGATTTGGTCAAAATCCCCTAATCAGCATTTATTAACTTTTTTTAATCTACATGTCTGCATTTATTGATTTGATCAAAATCCCTGATCAGTATTTAAAATCCACTCATACAAATAATTATAGATACAACTCGTGCATAGTTACTGCAGTAGCATATGAATTTTTTCTTTGAAATCCAACACATATGAATTCCTTTAAAAGTCCCAATACATATGATTATTATCTCTCATAACAACACTTTAATTTATGAAGAACAAACATAAAAAAAATTTCTTGAAAAGTCCAACACATATGATTATTATCAAAATATTAAACTTTAATATAATATAATTAAAAAAAGACATTTAATTCCTTGAAAAGTCCAACACATATGATTATTATCAAAATATTAAACTTTAATATAGTATAAAAAAGGAAAAAAAGAAGACATTTAAAAAAAAAATTTAAAAATCACAATTCACATATATAGATAATTGTAAACACAATAAAATAGGAGGGCATTCATGTCTACACGTTTTTTTTATAAGATCTCCTCCATTATAATAAGATAGCACTTTATTTTCTCATCTTACAATCTATATATATATATATATATATATTAAGGAAAATGGGGTTTCTAAATCCAAGCCTTATAGGAGCTCTAATCTTCCAACCTTAATTTTCTAAATTTTTTATTTAAAAAAAAAAAAAAAAACTCTGCATTTATTGATTTGGTCAAAATCCCCTAATCAGCATTATTAACTTTTTTTAATCTACATGTCTTTCCACATGTCTGCATTTATTGATTTGATCAAAATCCCTGATCAGTATTTAAAATCCCCTCATACAAATAATTATAGATACAACACGTGCATATTTACTGCAGTAGCATTTTTTTAAAAAAAAATTATTTAAAAAAAAAAACTCAACATTTATTTATTTGGTCAAAATCCCCTGATCAACATTTAGTAACTTTTTTCAATCTACATGTCTTTCTACATTTCTGTATTTATTGATTTGATCAAAATCCCTGATCAGTATTTATAATTCCCTCACACAAATAATTATAGATACAGCCCGTGCATAGTTACTGCAGTAGCCTTTTTAATTTCTCATATACATTATGGTTAGTGATAAGATTGTTAAATTATTTTTATAAAAAATCTTTAAAAACATAATTTATATATTAAAAAAATTAATAACAAATATAAATATTTATAATTATCCTGTGCATAGCACGGGTGATAGGCTAGTTATCTATATATGTGAATTGTGATTTAATTTTTTTTTTAAATGTCTTATTTTTTTCCTTTTTTATACTATATTAAAGTTTAATATTTTGATAATAATCATATGTGTTGAACTTTTCAAAGAATTAAATGTATTTTTTTATTTTATTATATTATATTAAAGTTTAATATTTTGATAATAATCATATGTGTTGGACTTTTCAAGAAATTTTTTTATTTTCAAGAAATTTTTTTTATGTTTGTTCTTCATGCATTAAAGTGTTGTTATGAGGGATAATAATCATATGTGTTGGGACTTTTCAAGGAATTCATATGTGTTGGATTTCAAAGAATTTTTTTTATGCTTGTTCTTAATGCATTAAAGTGTTATTATGAGGGTAAGACTTGAGAGTTGGGAGATGTTAATAAATGCTAAGATTTTGTTTTTTAAATCAAAAAATCAAAAAATTTAAATTGGGAGATTGGAGCTCCCACAAGGCTTGGGGTTAAAAACCCCCTTTTGCTTAATATATAGTATAGACTAGCATATCACCGGTGGTATTCGCGGGATAAAATAATATATTATTTAATAAAAATATGATAATTATATTTAATTTTTTTATATTTTATAAAATAAAAATTAAATAGAAGTTAGTCAATCGGGATTTTTTTTTAATTGTTTAAAATTAAGAAAATCAAAAGAATTAGTATGAAATATTGATCATAAGGCTTGTAACTAAAAATCTCATTTTGCTTATATAAATGAGAGTATAAGATTCACTTTATGTAAGTAAAATAATTCACTATTTCCTTCTTTTCTCGATGTGAGATTATAAAATAAAAGTTAAATAAAAGCTAACCAATGTAGATTTTCTTAATTGTTTAAAAGTTAACAATTGTTTGGGCAAGATGTTTTTTTCAAATCAAGCAATCTTAGCCGTATAATCTTTAATTAAGTCAATCTTTAATTTATTTCGAATCAAACAAATTTAACTAATATACTTTGATAAAACCGCTAAAATCACAGTTAAACTAGCAAATCAGTCAAATTGAAAACAGTTCACCCCATTGGCTAGATTAAAGGATCAACCAACTTATACAAAAATTAATTAATTGAAAATTTTAAATTTTATTTTAATTTTAAAATCTAAACTGTCTTAAACTGAAACATATACAACACTACAATATTAAATGGGAGTATAAGGTTTATATAGTGAAACAACTCATTGTTTTTCTCTCATTTTCCTGATGTGGGCTTGTAAAATAAAAGTTAACAGTTGTTTGGACGGGAAGTTCATTTTTAATCAAGTAATCTCAGTTGTTCAATTTTTAATAAGGTCAATATTAGTTTATTTCAAATCAAACTATCTAAATAATATATTTTGATAAAACAGCTAAAACCGTGGTTAAACTAGTAAATTAGTGAAACCGAAAACGATTCAGCCTAATCGGCTAAGTCGAAAGACCAACCAATTTACAGCAAAATTTATTAATTAAAACTTTTAAAATTTAAACCATCTTGAATTGAAACATGCACAATATTATAATATTAAATGAGAGTATAAGATTCACTTTATATAAGTGAAACAACTCACTTTTTATTTCTTTTTTCGATATGGGATTGTAATTATTTTAAAGTTAAATATTATAAGAGCTTCAAAATCTCATACAAAATTATTTTTAAAACCAAAACGTTTATGTGGGATTGCAAAATAAAAGTTAAATGGAAGGTAATCAATGGAGATTTTCTTAATTGTTTAAAATTAAGAAAATAAAAAAAATGGTATTAATTATAAGGCTTCTCATTAAAAATCTTATTTTGCTTATATAAATGGGAGTATAAAATTCACTTTATATAAGTGAAACAATTCACTTTTTTCTTTTTTTTCCTAATATGGGATTGTAAAATAAAAGTTAAATGGAAGCTAACTAATGGGGATTTTCTTAATTTTTTAAAATTAAGAAATTTCAATAATTTATATAAATTAGAGCATAAGATTTACTTTATATAAATGAAACAATTCACTTTGTTCTTTTCTTTTTTCGATTTGGGATTGTAAAATAAAAGGTAAATGGAAGTTAGCCAATGTGAATTTTCTTAATTGTTTAAAATTAAGAAAATTCAATAATTTTAGAATGATGATTTAGAGCTTCTAGAAAGCTTCTCCCTAAAACCCCATTTTTCTTATATAATATATAGATAGATAATGAAACAAACTTTTCTTTTTCTTCTTCTCCCGATGTGGGATTATAAAATAAATCATAAACTAATTAGGGTTTTATTTTTATATGGTTAAATGGAAGTCAGCCAATAATTTTTTTTTTGATTGTTTAAAATTAATAAAATCAATATGAGAAATCGCGATTAAACCGGTAAATTGGTCAAAACCAAAATGGTTCAACCTAATCGGTTAGGTCAAATGACTAACCAACTTATACAAAAATTCATTAATTAAAACTTTAAATGTTATTTTAATTTCAAAATTTAAACTGTTTTGAATTTATAGTGATCCCGGTTTCCCTTTTCTTTATTTGTTGTATCCGGACTTAGGCTCCGTGGAGTTGGTTGTTGTGTATATCTTGTTACATCCTTTACTCTTTATATTTGAGTCTTGGGTGGTGTTGGGAAGGTTTGGAACAGGTTGGTTGAGCTTAGGAACCAAGTCTAGTTGCCCAGATTTTGGCTTGTCCGCTCGAGCGGGACTTTTGACGCTCGAGCGGGGACCCTTTTATTTCAGGTCCGCTCGAGCGGGGATTGGGCGCTCGAGCGGGAATACGCCCATCCAGTATTTCCTGTGTAGTGTTGGACGCTCGAGCGGGAATTGGACGCTCGAGCGGGAGTTTGTGTGTGCCGCTCGAGCGGGGACCTGTCTGCAAAAGTGCTGGGTGTGCATCCGACGCTCGAGCGGGGTATTGGCCGCTCGAGCGGGTCTGTGAGTGCCGCTCGAGCGGGGGTTTGGACGCTCGAGCGGGGCGACTGGGTTAAAGCTCCGTGTTTTGACTTTTAAAATCACTTTTTCACTTCTCTTCTCTCTCTTACTTTTCCAAAAACTCCATTGTTGAGCTTCTCTCTCTAAATCCTTCCCTTCTCTCTAGGATTGATCTAGTAAGAGTTGTTTCCTCACCTTTGGCCTTTACAAAAAAGTTGTTGATCGTCGAGGGCTATCTTTTGATCCGAGAAATTTGCGATTTGGAGCATTTCCGTTTTCTTCATCTTCTTCATTGGGTTCCATCTTTTGAGGTAGGGATTCCTACTCACTATTATGGTCTTTGACTTAGATTTTTGGTTGTTTTGGTAAAGTGTTGAAGTTGGTTGATTTTGGGACTTAGGGTTTCAAAATGGTATAATAGAGGGTTTATTATTTGGATTCTTAAATTGTATTTTGGGTTCAAAATGATGATTTGGGTGTTGGTTGTTGATATTTGAACCTATGGGTTAATATTGAGGGTTGGGGAAGAAAACCCTAATTTGTATATAAATTAATTGGTATAATTAATTTGAAAAGTTATGGATTTTATGAAATCGAATTGGAATTAATGAAATTGATTCATTATATTGTGAAATGGTGGAGTTGGATTTATTAATCGCTCATTTTTGGAAAAATTGTTATTTTATCTGTTGGAGCTTTTATTTCCTGTTTAGAAATATTTGCTTGGGCTACCGGTGGAGGGTAGTTTTGATTGTTGTAGATAATGCATGATGATTAGGCGAATTGAAACTAATCAAGTGGATAAGTCATAGAGTATGACAGATGAAGGAATGCATTAACGTTATGTGTTGATTGAGTATGTATATGACCTTTGTGTATATATATATGTTGTTGTGTTGTGTGGGAGGAGATAGGGGATGTACTCCACGGTTTAGGGGAAGATAGGGGATGGACCTCTAAACCGGTTGTTGATGGGGAGGAGATAGGGGATGGACTCCACTGATACAGCTTATATGCTTGTCAGTTAATGTGTTGATATAGCTAATATGCTTATCTAAGGAAGTGTTGATACAACTCATATGTTTATCATTGGAAGTGTTGATATAGCTAATACGCTTATCTGTTGAAAAGTGGATACAGCTTGTATGCTTATCTGTTGAGATGTTGATACAACTATTATGTTTATCTATTGTAAATGGAAAACGTTTAATATGAGTCACTGTCTCATATAAGTGGTTGGCCAGGTTCTGAGCCGTTGATATAAATTGTGAAGTTGATAAGAAATGGGTTATGAATTGATTTATGGGAATTGAACATTTATCAATTGCTAATGTCTTAGTCATTGCTCATACTGTGTTTAGCATATCTCTACTGGGCGTTGGCTCACCCTATACGGGACATCATTTTCAGGTACTGGTAGCATGCCACCTCCAAGGACATAGCTTGGATGATGAGGATGAGAGTTGAAGACTCTTTTGTTTCTTTTGTTTGTATTACATGTACATCAAGCCAAGGGCTTCTTTTGTATAGAGTTAGTACTCTTTTTGTGTGTAACCAAGTGTTAACTTGGAAAGCTGTAAGCCCGTAGGGCATTTGCTTTTGTTGTTAACATGTAATACTTTTGTAAGAACTACTCTGATGAATAGAAATAGTTGATTTCTCTTGTATCAATTCATGTCTTTAGTGATGGGTTTTATGTATTATTTTGAGGGCGTTACAACTTGGTATCAGAGCGTACCGGGTTCGAATACTTTGGGTACGTGGGAAGTGATTAGTATCACAATGGGTTTGTCTCGCTTGTTAGAGACTTAAGTGTGATGTAATGTGTTTATGTGATAGCATGTTTATGTGACTATTTGGGTATGGGATTTGATTTCTGGGATATTGATTGGATCCTTGGGTTTCTGTGAGTCTTGTTGGAAAGGCACTTGATCAATGCCGTTTCTAACCGGAACTCTAGTAACGCCTTGGGACTGTCATTATCCGGAAATGAAATTCGTAAGTGCTTATGTGTTTATGTGCTTACGTGGAGTGAATTACAGTTGTCCATGCATTAGGACGTGGGTGTTTAGTTTCAGCACATTTTTGAATGTGCTAACGTCTTTGTTACCTTTAATAGGATGTCAGGACGAGGTGGTAGGCGTGGTAGGCCTAGGAGGCAGGAGGTGCCTTTACCGGATGACATTCCGGCGATGCAGGAGGGAGTTGGCCAGGCCAATGTGGCCGAGCCAGTGGGTCAGCAGGCTATGGGTGCTTTGGCCCGAGAGATAGCGGGAGCTTTGGGTATTCTCAGAGCTGAGCATCAGGTTGCAGAGGCAGGGCCTTCTTTCTTGAAGAGGCAATTTTTCCGGTCTAACCCGGACGAATTTATTGGAGATCCGAAAGAGCCACTTAAGGCTGACGAGTGGTTGGAACAGATGGAGAAGACATTCGAGATGCTTGGCATCGACTCTAAAGGTGACCTTGGCATCCTTCCAGCTGAAGGGAGATGCGGGTCAATGGTGGAAGTATGAGAAGGCCCGTGTTGGTGGTGCATGGGGGGCTTTTGTAGAGGCTTTCCAGGGGAGGTTTTTATCTGCAGCTGCTAGGGAGAAGCTGAGGGATCAGTTTAGCCGGCTTAAGCAGCAGGGTTTGTCAGTGGCCGAATTTGAGGCTACTTTTACTAGCTTGTCCAGGTTTGCACCTGAACTAGTGGCGTCCGAGGAACGCCGTTGCTATGAGTTTGAGCGGAAGTTGAGGCGGGGCCTCAAGTTGAGAGTTGGTGGGTCTTACATCCGAGAGTATAGACATCTGGTGGATGCGGCTGCTCATATGGAAATTATGATGCAGGAGGAGGATGATGAGAAACAGCAAGGTTCCAAGAGGAGCCAAGAGGGCCAGGGTGATGGCAGGAGACAGAGGGGTTTTAACCCTCAGCAGTCTCAGAGTGGCTTGGCTAGATCGACTTTTCCGGTACCGAGTGCAGGCTCCGGGAGAGGTAGTCAGGGAGGCTTGACTTGTTTTGCATGTGGCCAGCTGGGTCACAAGTCTTCGGTTTGCCCGCAGAAGGGAGGGGGTCAGCGAGCTGCTTCTTCTTCAGCCAGACCTCAGGGCCAGAGTCAGGGCAGGGGCCAGCCTTTGTCTTGTTATCAGTGTGGACAGCCTGGGCACCTGAAGAGGTTTTGCCCACAGTTGAGTGCCACTTCAGGAGCGTCTGGTTCTAGGCAGACGCAGAGTTATCAGCCAGCTCAGTCTGTGCAGGCCTCGAGGGCCAATCCGGGAGCTTCGTCATCCCAGTCTGTGCAGCAGTCGTATGCTCCTAGAGGTGAGCAGGTGGATCAGGGGCCTACAGGGCGCGTGTATGCTGTTACCGCGCAGGACCTAGTACCGGCTCCATCAGTAGTGAGAGGTACCTTTCTGTTTTGCAACTCGGTTGCTAGTGTATTGATTGATACGGGTGCGTCTCATTCTTTTGTATCTGCTGCATTTGCATCTGTGTTGGAGTTGGAGTTAGCACTATTAGCGTCTCCTATTTGTGTCGTGTCGCCTATTGGGGGTGAGTTGATTTTGAAACACGGATGTAGAGGTTGTGATATAGAGGTTGACGATCATAGGCTTCCGTTTCCTTTTGTAGTTATGCCCATGAAGGGCTTTGATGTTATTTTGGGTATGGACTGGTTATCGTCATACCGGGCAGTTATTGATTGCTACCGCCAGAGGGTCACTTGTTGTACCGTGAGCGGGGAGTGCTTCCATTTCTTGGGGGACCGGGTTGGTAGTGTTTTGCCACCGGGGTATGATCCGCGAGGGCGGAGTGAGCTTAGTGGTCTACTTGCTAGCTTTGAGAGTGGTGAGTGTGATGAGACCCAGAGTGTACTGCCGAGGGTGGTTTGTGAGTATTCGGATGTTTTTCCCGAGAGCCTCGTAGATTTACCACCTCATCGAGAGATTGAGTTCTCTATTGATCTAGTGCCCGGCACGGCGCCGATCTCTATGGCACCTTACCGTTTTGCTCCAGCAGAGTTGGTTGAGTTGAAAGTTCAGCTCCAGGAATTGCTAGATAAGGGCTTCATACGCCCTAGTGTTTCGCCGTGGGGAGCACCGGCCCTCTTTGCTAAAAAGAAAGATGGTGCCCTGAGATTGTGTATCGACTACCGAAAGTTGAATCGGGCTACGGTTAAGAATAAGTACCCTATTCCCCGTATAGATGATCTATTTGACCAGTTGAAGAGTTCCCGTTGTTTCTCTAAGATAGACTTGAGATCGGGTTACCACCAGTTGAGGGTCAGGGAGGAGGATATTTCAAAGATGGCATTCCGTACGCGGTATGGCCATTATGAGTTTCTGGTGATGCCTTTTGGGCTTACCAATGCACCGGCAGCCTTTATGGACTTGATGAACCAGATCTTCCGGGAATTCTTGGATTGTTTTGTGGTCGTCTTCGTGGATGACATCCTGATTTATTCACCTTCAGAGGAAAAGCACGAGGCACACTTGAGAGTGGTGCTTGAGCTGCTTAGAGCCCATAGGCTATACGCCAAGTTTGGGAAGTGTGAGTTCTGGCTAGAAGAAGTCAAGTTCTTAGGCCATGTGGTATCCGGGGAAGGGGTGTCTGTTGATACATCCAAGACTGAGGCAGTGCAAGATTGGACACAGCCTAAGAGTGTGTTTGAGATCTGCAGTTTTCTGGGATTAGCTGGGTATTACCGTCGGTTTGTGAAGGATTTCTCCAGGTTAGCTTCACCGTTGACTAGACTGACTCGGAAGGGAGTCAAATTTGTATGGAGTGAGACTTGTGAAAAGTCGTTCCAGGAATTGAAAGTTAGATTGACCACCGCTCCAGTCTTGATTATTCCGGAGAGAGGGTTGGGTTATGCGGTTTATTGTGATGCCTCACGGGAGGGTTTGGGTTGTGTGTTGATGCAAGAGGGGAAAGTGGTAGCTTATGGCTCACGTCAGTTGAAAATTCATGAGAAGAATTACCCTACCCATGACCTAGAGTTAGCAGCGGTGATCTTTGCCTTGAAAATCTGGAGGCACTACCTTTATGGTGAGAGATTCGAGGTGTTCTCGGATCATAAGAGTCTGAAATATCTGTTTACACAGAAAGACTTGAACTTGAGGCAGAGGAGGTGGATGGAGTTCATTGAGGATTACGACTTCGAGTTGCATTATCATCCGGGGAAGGCCAATGTTGTGGCCGATGCCCTTAGCAGAAAATCCATAGGTGATGTAGCTTGTATAGCCATCCGGGAGTGGGAGATGTTGGGGGCACTTGGTGAGTTCGATTTGCATCTGAGCGAATCTGTTGAGGCTGCGGCCTTGTTTTCTGTTGTTGCGCAGCCTACACTTGTGACTCGAGTGTTAGAGGCACAGAGGGGTGACCTTGAGGTAGAGTCCCTCCGAGAGAAGATCTCCAGTGGGAAAGTTGAGAAGGGTTTGACGGTGTATCCCGACCTGAGTGTGAGATACCGAGACCGTTTGTTTGTGCCGGAGTCTTGCCGAGAGGAAGTACTCCGAGAGTTCCATCATTCGCGCCTTGCGGTGCATCCGGGGGTACTAAGATGTATCGGGATTTGGGTCGCCAGTTTTGGTGGCGGGGTATGAAGAGAGATGTGGCAGTTTTCGTGTCTAAGTGCCTTACTTGTCAGCAAGTGAAGGCCGAGCATCAGAGGCCAGCGGGTTTGTTGCAACCCTTGCCTATTGCCGAGTGGAAGTGGGAGCATGTCACTATGGACTTCGTTGTAGGTCTTCCGAGGACTCAGCGGGGTAGTGATGCAATTTGGGTGGTTGTAGACCGGTTGACTAAGTCGGCGCACTTCATTCCTATGCGCGTGAGAGATTCGGTAGATCACCTTGCCGACTTGTATATTCGGGACATAGTGAGGTTACACGGGGTCCCAGTGACGATCGTCTCAGATAGAGATCCTCGTTTTACTGCTAGGTTGTGGCAGAGTTTGCAGAGTGCCTTGGGCACTAAGTTGACCTTTAGTACAGCTTATCATCCTCAGACTGACGGGCAGTCCGAGCGTACTATTCAGATCCTTGAGGATATGCTTCGGGTTGTGTCCTTGACTTTAGTGGGACCTGGGAGAGGCACTTGCCCTTGGTGGAGTTTGCCTACAACAACAGTTTTCAGTCTAGCATCGGTATGGCACCGTTTGAGGCCTTGTATGGCCGACCTTGTAGATCCCAGTTTGTTGGGCCGAGGTGGGACGCACCTCTGTTGGGTCCGGAGTTGGTGAGAGAGACGACGGAGAAAGTTGAGCTTATCCGTAGGAGACTGGTTACAGCCCAGAGTCGTCAGAAATCCTATGCAGACCGTAGGAGGAGACCTTTGGTGTTTGAGGTAGGTGATCATGTTTCTTGAAAATATCACCTAGGCGAGGTTTGATGAGGTTTGGGAAGAGTGGGAAGTTATCCCCTCGGTTTATAGGCCCTTTGAGATCCTTGAGAGGATTGGGGAAGTTGCTTACCGTTTGGCTTTGCCACCGCAGTTGTCCGGAGTACATGACGTGTTTCATGTGAGTATGCTTCGGAAGTATGAGCCGGATCCGTCCCATGTGTTAGATTGGACTGACTTAGAGGTAGATGAGGATGCCTCGTATGAAGAGAGACCGGTTCGGGTCTTGGATAGGCGAGATCAAGTCTTGCGAGGCAAGACCATTCCTTTAGTGAAAGTCTTGTGGAAACATCACGGAGTGGAGGAAGCCACTTGGGAACGTGAGTTGGAAGTCCGCGAGAAATATCCGGACATGTTTGTTGATGTGTAATCATGTATTGAAATTTTGTAATAATATTGAACTTTAAGAGCATTATATATGTCTTAAGTTGTAAAACATTGTGAATGTTCTGATAAATGGAGGTTTGTTTTAACATTGTATATGTTAAGTATATTGTGGAAATGCAAGCATGATATTAATGTTGCATGTGTTATGGAATTGTGGAAAATGAATTGAAATTGGTAGATTTCAAAGTAAAGCATGTTGATAATGCAGGTTGTTATGCATAATGTGAAATGCCTCTTGAGAAGAGATGGGATTGACCGGTAGTGGGTCGGAATGTCTAATATTATGTGGTAATATTGTTGGAAATGGAGAAAACCTGTTTTTCGAAAAACTTGTGTTTAATTTCGGGGACGAAATTCTTTAAGGGGGGGAGGTTATAGTGATCCCGGTTTCCCTTTTCTTTATTTGTTGTATCCGGACTTAGGCTCCGTGGAGTTGGTTGTTGTGTATATCTTGTTTACATCCTTTACTCTTTATATTTGAGTCTTGGGTGGTGTTGGGAAGGTTTGGAACAGGTTGGTTGAGCTTAGGAACCAAGTCTAGTTGCCCAGATTTTGGCTTGTCCGCTCGAGCGGGACTTTTGACGCTCGAGCGGGGACCCTTTTATTTCAGGTCCGCTCGAGCGGGGATTGGGGCGCTCGAGCGGGGAATACCCCATCCAGTATTTCCTGTGTAGTGTTGGACGCTCGAGCGGTTGGACCTCGAGCGGAGTTTGTGTGTGCCGCTCGAGCGGGGAGTTGAGCGCTCGAGCGGGGACCTGTCTGCAAAAGTGCTGGGAGTGTGCATCCGACGCTCGAGCGGGGATTGGCCGCTCGAGCGGGGGTTTGGCCATCGAGCGGGGCGACTGGGTTAAAGCTCCGTGTTTTGACTTTTAAAATCACTTTTTCACTTCTCTTCTCTCTCTTACTTTTCCAAAAACTCCATTGTTGAGCTTCTCTCTCTAAATCCTTCCTTCTCTCTAGGATTGATCTAGTAAGAGTTGTTTCCTCACCTTTGGCCTTTACAAAAAAGTTGTTGATCGTCGAGGGCTATCTTTTGATCCGAGAAATTTGATTTGGAGCATTTCGTTTTCTCTCTTCTTCGTTGGGTTCATCTTGAGGTAGGGATTCCTACTCACTATTATGGTCTTTGACTTAGATTTTTGGTTGTTTTGGTAAAGTGTTGAAGTTGGTTGATTTTGGGACTTAGGGTTTCAAAATGGTATAAAGAGGGTTTATTATTTGGATTCTTAAATTGTATTTTGGGTCAAAATGATGATTTGGGTGTTGGTTGTTGATATTTGAACCTATGGGTTAATATTGAGGGTTGGGGAAGAAAACCCTAATTTGTATATAAATTAATTGGTATAATTAATTTGGAAAGTTATGGATTTTATGAAATCGAATTGGAATTAATGAAATTGATTCATTATATTGTGAAATGGTGGAGTTGGATTTATTAATCGCTCATTTTTGGAAACATTGTTATTTTATCTGTTGGAGCTTTTATTTCTGTTTAGAAATATTTGCTTGGGCTACCGGTGGAGGGTAGTTTTGATTGTTGTAGATAATGCATGATGATTAGGCAAATTGAAACTAATCAAGTGGATAAGTCATAGAGTATGACGGATGAAAGAATGCATTAACGTTATGTGTTGATTGAGTATGTATATGACCTTTGTGTATATATATGTTGTGTTGTGTGGGAGGAGATAGGGGATGTACTCCACGGTTTAGGGGAAGATAGGGGATGGACCTCTAAACCGGTTGTTGATGGGGAGGAGATAGGGGATGGACTCCACTGATACAGCTTATATGCTTGTCAGTTAATGTGTTGATATAGCTAATATGCTTATCTAAGGAAGTGTTGATACAACTCATATGTTTATCATTGGAAGTGTTGATATAGCTAATACGCTTATCTGTTGAAAAGTGGATACAGCTTGTATGCTTATCTGTTGAGATGTTGATACAACTATTATGTTTATCTATTGTAAATGGAAAACGTTTAATATGAGTCACTGTCTCATATAAGTGGTTGGCCAGGTTCTGAGCCGTTGATATAAATTGTGAAGTTGATAAGAAATGGGTTATGAATTGATTTATGGGAATTGAACATTTATCAATTGCTAATGTCTTAGTCATTGCTCATACTGTGTCTAGCATATCTCTACTGGGCGTTGGCTCACCCTATACGGGACATCATTTTCAAGTACTGGTAGCATGCCACCTCCAAGGACATAGCTTGGATGATGAGGATGAGAGTTGAAGACTCTTTTGTTTCTTTTGTTTGTATTACATGTACATCAAGCCAAGGGCTTCTTTTGTATAGAGTTAGTACTCTTTTTTTGTGTGTAACCAAGTGCTAACTTGGAAAGCTGTAAGCCTGTAGGGCATTTGCTTTTGTTGTTAACATGTAATACTTTTGTAAGAACTACTCTGATGAATAGAAATAGTTGATTTCTCTTGTATCAATTCATGTCTTTAGTGATGGGTTTTATGTATTATTTTGAGGGCGTTACAGAATTGAAGTATACACAATACTACACGAAGCAACTCTTTTTTTTCTTTATCCAATGTGGGATTATAAAATAAAAGTTAATAATTATTTGGACGGAAAGTTTATTTCTAATAAAGCAATCTCAGTCTTTCAATCTTTAATCAGTTAAATCTTTAGTTGATTTCGAATCAAACAAATCTAATCAATATATTTTGATAAAATCGCTAAAATCGCGGTTAAATCAACAAATTAATCAAATCAAAAATGATTTAATCCAATTGGCTAGGTCATAATTAATTAATTAAAACTTTTAAAATTTAAACTATATTGAATTGAAACATGCACAACACAACAATATTGAATAGGATGGGAGTATAAGATTCACGTTATACGAGTAAAATAACTCATTTTTTTCATTCTTTTCCCGAAGTGGGATTATCAAATAAAAGCTAGCCAATGGAAATTTTCTTAATGGTTTAAAATTAAGAAAATCAAGAAAATTAATATGATATATTGAAACTTTCACAAGACTCCTCACTAAATGGGATGGAAGTATAAGATTCCCTTTATATGAGTAAAACAACTCATTTTTTTCCTTCTTTTCCTGATTTGGGATTACCAAATAAAAGTTAGCCAATGGAGATTTTCTTAATTATTTAAAATTAAGAAAATTTGTATGAGATGTTGAATCTCTCACAAGGCTCCTCACTAAAAACACTATTTTCCTTATGTAATATACTAGCATATTACCTATGCTATGCATGGGCGTGCCATGCACGGGATAAAATAATATATTATTTAACAAAAATATGATAATTATATTTAATTTTTTTATATTATGTAAAATAAAAATTAAATGGAAGCTAACCAATCGGAAATTTCTTAATTGCTTAAAATTAAGAAAATAAAAAAAATAGTATGAGATATTGATCATAAGGTTTCTTACTAAAAATCTTATTTTGCTTATATAAATGGGAGTACAAGATTCACTTTGTGTAAATGAAACAATTCATTTTTTCTTTCTTTTCTCGATGTGAGATTATAAAATAAAAGTTAAATGAAAGCTAACCAATGGAAATTTTCTTAATTGTTTAAAAGTTAACAATTGTCTGGGTGTGAAGTTTATTTCGAATCAAGCAATCTTAGCCGTTTACTCTTTAATTAGGTCAATTTAATTTATTTCGAATCAAATAAATTTAACCAATATATTTTAATAAAACTGCTAAAATCGCAGTTAAACCAGGGAATAAGTCAAATCGAAAACGGTTCACCCTATCGGCTAGGTTAAAAGACCAACCAACTTATACAAAAATTAATTAATTAAAATCTTTAAATTTTGTTTTAAAATTTAAACCATCTTGAATTGAAACATACACAATACTATAATATTAAATAAGAGTATAAGATTCACTTTATATAAGTGAAACAACTCACTTTTTATTTCTTTTCTCGATGTAGGATTGTAATTGTTTTAAAATTAAATATTATGATAGTTTCAAAATCTCATACAAAATTATTTTTAAAATCAAAACGTCTATATGGGATTGTACAATAAAAATTAATGGAAGCTAACCAACAAAAATTGGTATTGATTATAGGGCTTCTCACTAAAAATCTTATTTTGCTTATTTAAATGAGAGCATAAGATTCACTTTATATTCGATAAAAAAAAAAAAAGATTCACTTTATATAAGTGTAACAATTCACTTTTTCCTTCTTTTCCCGATATGGAATTGTAAAATAAAAGTTAAATGGATATGCATATTAGATTGCAGATTGAAACTGTGTTTATAAAAGCACCTTCACATAGCATGGGTGATATGCTAGGAGTATTGTACGTGTGTTCTTAAAAACACAAACAAAAAAAATTGGTATTGATTATAGAGTTTCTCACTAAAAATTTCTCGTGCTTATATAAAAAGGAGTATAAGATTCAATTTATATAAGTGAAACAATTTATTTTTTCCTTCTTTTCCCTATATGGGATTGTAAAATAAAAGTTAAATGGAAGCTAACCAATGGAAATTTTCATAATTTTTTAAAATTAAGAAATTTCAATAATTTATATAAATTGGAGTATGAGATTCTCTTATATAAATGAAACAATTCACTTTCTTTTTTTTTTTCTTTTTTTGCTGATTTGAGATTGTAAAATAAAAAGTAAATGGAAGCTAGCCAATGAGAATTTTCTTAATTGTTTAAAATTAAGAAAATTCAATAATTTTAGAATGAAGATTTGGACCTTCGAGAAGGCTTCTCTCTTAAAACTCTCTTTATAAGATTCATTTTATATAAGTGAAACAACTCACTTTTTCTTGTCTTTTCTTTTTTCTTGATGTGGGGTTGTAATTATTTTTAAGTTAAATATCAAGAGAATTTCAAAATCTCATACAAAATTATTTTTAAAATAAAAACCTCTATGTGGGATTGTTACATGGAAGCTAACCAATGGAAATTTTTTTAATTGTTTAAAATTAAGAAAATCAAAAAAATGAGTATGAGATATTGATCATATGGCTTCTCACTAAAAATCTCCTTTTACTTATATAAATGGGAACATAAGATTCACTTTATGTAAGTGAAACAATTCACTTTTTCTTTCTTTTTTCGATGTGAGATTGTAAAATAAAAGGTAAATGGAAGCTAGTCAACGGGAATTAGAGAGGCATAGTTTAGGTTGGTGAATTTATCATACTCGATCATTTTGTAAACTCATATGCATATTTAAAAAAAATCAAATTCATTCTAAAGTTATGTTAAGTGATTTCAATGTATTTATCTTTATACAAATATTGATCTATTTATAAAATTATATATATTATATAGCGACCCGGTATTCCCTTGCTGTATTTGTTGTAATTCCGGACTTTGGTTCCGTGGAATTGGTAGTTGTACTATCTTGTTGTCGTCCTTTTGATTTCACTCCTTTGAATTTTAGGATGTGTTGAGTATGTTTCGAGCAGATGGGTTTGAGCCTTGGTCTAAAATCTTGTTGTCGGGTTTTTTGGTCATTCCACCGAGCGGGTCTTGGAGCGCTCGAGCGGAGATTGCACACTCCCAGTATTTTGTGCCCTACAAAACTTCTGCAGGTGTGATTTCTACGCTCGAGCGGGTTCCTACGCTCGAGCGGGCTTGTTGGCGCTCGAGCGGACAGTGCATCCTTGGTGCAAAGTTCTGGGAGGGGGCAATCGCGCTCGAGCGGACTGGTTTTTCACGCTCGAGTGATGTGTTTTGCCTTTGTTTCTTGGCGCTCGAGCGGGCCTTCTTGCACTCGAGCGTACCAATTTTTGTTCTTGACGCTCGAGCGTTGTGTTTTCCGCTCGAGCGGACATGTCGTATATCAGAAGGTCAGTTAGGCATTTTAAAAATCACTTTTTACATTCACAGTCTCTCTCTTCTTTCTAAAAAGACATTTTGAGAGCCTCTCTCTCTCAGAAACTCTCTTCTCTCTAGGTATTGATCTAGTAGGGGTGGTCTCCTCACCTTTGTCCTTTACAAAAAAGTTGTAGATCGTCGAGGTCTTTTTTGACCGAGAAACTTGGAATTTGGAGCACTTTCATTTTCTTCATCTTCTTCGTTGGGTGCATCTTTTGAGGTAGGGATTCCTACTCACTCTTATGTCTTTAACTAGATTTTTGGTTGTTTTGATAAAGTGTTGGAAGTTTGGTGATTTTGGGACTTAGGGTTTCAAAATGTTAAAAGAGGGTTTTGTTATTTTGATTCTAAAAGTGTATTTTGGGTTTCAAAATAATGGTATCGTTTTGGTTGTTGACATTTAGACCATTGGGTCAATATTGGGAAATGGGGTAGAAAATCCAAATTTGTTGTATGAATTAATTGGTATAATTAATCTGGAAAAGTTGTGGATTTATGTAATTGAGTTGGAAATAATGAAATTGACTCATTATATTGTGAAGTGGTAGAGTTGGATTTGTTAATCGCTCACTTTTGAAAACGTTGATACTTTATCTGTTGGAGCTTTTATTATCTGTTTTAGAAATAACTGTTTAGGCTATCGGTAGAGGATAGTCTTTGATGTTGTAGAATGCATGATGATTAGGCAAACTAAAACTGATCGACTGAGTATGCCTATCGAATATAGCGACTGGAAGAATACATTAACTTTAATGTAATTGACTGATTGTATATGATCTATGTTTTATACATCGCGTTGTGTGGGAGGAGATAGGGGATGTACTCCACGGTTTAGGGGAAGATAGGGGATGGACCTCTAACCGGGTTTGTGTGACATTGATACAGCACTACAATGTTATCAAGTGTTGATTATGGAAGTGTTCGAATTGATTTGATATAGCACTGAAATGTATTCGTTATCAATTGTGAAGTGTATCAGTGATCTATGTTATGTTTGTACAGCACCGAAATTGTATCTTTCGTAAAATGTGGACAACTTTGTATGCTTATCTGTTGAGATGTTGATATAGCTATTTGCATATCTAATGCAAAATGGAATGAAAATGGACATAGTGGTTATGTATGAAAATGATAGAATTGATTTATGGGAATTAAACATTTATCAATTGCTAATGTCCTTAGTTATTGCCCATATGTGTTTGCATATCTCTACTAGGCGTTCGGCTCACCCTATATGGACATTATTTTCAGGTATAGGTAGCATGCCACCTCCAAGGACGTAGCTTGGATGTTGAGAGAGTTGAAGACTCTTTTGTTTTTATTATATTTTATCAAGCCAATGGCTTATTTTGTATAGAGTTATACTCTTCTTTTGTGTAACCAAGTGTTAACTTGGAAAGCTGTAAGCCCATAGGGCATTTGCTTTGTTGTTAACATGTATACCGTTGTAAAACTACTCTGATGAATAGAAATGGTAATTTCTCTTATACCAATGCATGTCTAAAATGATGGGTTTTATTATTTTTTTTAGGGCGTTACAACTTGGTATCAGAGCGTGCCGGTTCGAATACTTTGGGTATGTGGGAAGTGATTAGTATCACAATGGGTTTGTCTCGCTTGTTAGAGACTTAAGTGTAATGTAATGTGTTTATGTGATAACATGTTTATGTGACTACTTGGGTATGGGATTTAGTTTCTAGGATGTTGATTGGATCCTTGGGTTTCTGGGAGTCCTATTGGAAAAGCACTTGATCAATGCTATTTCTAACCGGAACTCTAGCAATGCCTCGGGACTATCATTATCCGAAAATGCGATTCGTAGGTGCTTATGTGTTTATGTGCTTACGTGGAGTGAATTACGGTTGTCCATGCATTAGGACGCAAGTGTTATAGCTTCGACACATTTGTAAATGTGCTAACGTTCACTGTTACTCTATTAAGGATGTCAGGACGAGGACGAGGTGGTAGGCGAGGTAGGCCTAGGAGGCAGGGATGCCTTTACCGATGATATTCCGGCACAGCAGAGGGGATTGGCCAGGCCAATGTGGCCGAGCCAGCAGGTCGGATGCTATGGCGCTTTAGCCGAGGGATAGCCGATGCCTTGAGGAGTCTATGGGTATTCTCAGAGCTGAGAATCCAGTTCAGGCTCCAGTGCAGACCCAGGTTGCGGAGGCAGGGCCTTCTTCTTGAAGAGGGAGTTTCTTCCGGTCTAATCCGGATGAGTTTGTTTGGGGATCCGAAGGAGCCACTTAAGGCGGATGAGTGGTTGGAGTAGATGAGTAAGCGTTCGAGATGCTTGGCATCGAGGACGAAGCATTGAAAGTGACCCTTGGCATCTTTCCAGCTTAAGGGGGATGCAGGTCAGTGGTAGAAATTCGTGAAGGGTCGTTTGGATGGCACTTGGGAGGCTTTTGTGAGTGCTTTCCAGGAGAAGTTCTTATCTTCAACAGTCAGAGAGAAGCTGAGAGATCAGTTCTGCCAGCTTTTGCAGTTCAGTTCTTCAGTGGCCGAGTATGAGGCTGCTTTTACTA
>JAPPVO010005225.1:0-16793 GCA_030407325.1 Camellia japonica | reverse complement strand
GTCCATGTTTGGCACTTCTTGATTAAAATCGATTTTCCATAATGATTTGCCGGATTTGGACTCTTTGGTGATTTACCAGTCTTACATTGCACTTTGTGAGATTAGACTCAGAATTGTGACATGAGTCCGAACTGTAGTAGCTATGAACAATGATTCACGCCCTCACATACGGAGCGGAGTTCCAGGCGGTCTACAATGCGCATCAATCATCTTCCATCTAACAGCTTCTGGATTTTGAATCTCCATTCCTGCAGACTGTCGCATTGTGTCAACAGGACACTTCTTTGAGCCATCAACAATGGTGAGTAGATTCGTTGCTCGAAGCAGATTCTGCATTTGATTCTTCCAAATAACAAAATTCAAGCCATCCAGTTTCACTGTTACAAGAGAACTGAGATTCGATAGCAGTAGATTGAGATTTGAAGGAATAGCAGAGGACTCCATTGATGAATCTTGAGAATTGCTCGTGAGAGCTTCTTGGTGCTCTGATACCATGAGGAAAGGTAAAGTAAAATCTAAAATATCTTCCTTGAATATAATAAGAGATTACAAATCATATTTATACACCAGTACTGTTAACAAACTAATTAACCTTACCACACCTCTAACTAACTACACATCATCTAACTAATTAACTAACTAAAGTTGTTACAAGCTAACTAAATCTGTTACAATCTATTAAAGAATATTGTCTGCAGCTACAGCACGATGGACCAGCACATTACACTCAATGAACCTCTTGGACCTCTTCCTTATCAATTATAACCATAAAATAAATACATACAAAAACTCTAAACCTTGCATACACAACTAACCAAAATAATTGAAATCAATCCATCATCTTCATATAAATACAATATCAAACCAACATCAAATAAATAAAAATAAATAAATAATAACAACAAAATAAACACGTGTCAAAGAAAGTGGGTTTTGCACTCACAATTATTTTTCGAAGATCAAAGAAATACTTGAAAAATTAATGAAACCACCAAAAGAAAACCCTAACATTCCCCCCTCTCTCTCCCTCCCTCTCTCTCTCTCTCTCTCTCTCTCTCTCTCTCGGCTTTCTTTTTTTGTATTTTTTTTTGTCTCTTTTATTTTCTTTGTCTCTTAAGATTATAACCTAATCACTATTATATGACCTAATTTCCTATTATCACCCTAACACTTTTGATATATATAAGATGAATATATAATACTTTATGTATATATAAAATATATACACATATATAAATATTCAGATTAATTATATATTACATTAAATTAAATATTACATTAAATTCTCGTGTAACCACGCAATTAATAAAATCAAAAATAAAATAAAATAATAATAATAATAATAAATAACGACTTAAGAAAAATTAGGATCGCCACAAGGCAACAACCACATGTTGAAGCTAGAGTCTCCACTGCTTTCGTTTGTAGCACATTCAGAATTCTTAGAGAAACCATTGAGACAGTAAACAGAGGTCAAGCGGTTCAATTTGACATTTTTTGTTTTTTTCAAAAACTGACATTAGATAGCTTGGAAATTTTTTGGTTTAGTGACATTTCTCAAAATGCCACAAAATAATTGTTTATGACACTTTTCACTTAATGCCATAAAAAGTAACTTACATCTATCTAGTTTAGTAACATTTTAAAAAAATGCCATTACTACTAAAGTTTAGTGGCATCTTTTGATAAATGTCATTAAAACAATTTCTTGTGTCATTCTTTTATAAAATGCCATAAATTGATGCTATTAAATCACATTTTTGTTGTAGTGATATGACACTTCTTTATTGAAATGCCACTAGAGCCTTGTATGTTTGTGGCTTTGCGACATTTTTCTAAAACATGCCACCAAATATTCTTTTCGTGACATCTTTTAAAAACATGCCACTAATATAGTGTCACTAAAGCGTGTTTTTGTTGTAGTGGCAGGGTAAAAGATCAAAAGAATTTCGTAAAATATAAGGTGTGCAACTCATTATGTGGTGGGGGGTGTAAGTCTGAGTTGCACCCTTCATATGTGTGTGTAAATATTTTTTATCTGTTTTATTAACATTTAATTCCCCTATAAAAGTACAAATAATAAGAACACTTTAAAAAGTGTGTTCTATTGCATTACCCCTTATGCTATGCTCGAATTAAGTTGAGTTTTTATCAAAAATTGTGAGTGGAGGTTTGAACTCTATGGTAGTGGGCATAAGAGCTTTCTCGTAGTTGTTGGATTGAATTATTTAGTCAATTGGAGAGAAGTTAAATTCATTTGAATTTAATTCACTAAAATAGCATTCTATTTGATTTTAGAATTTTTGAAATGTTAGATTATTGGTTTAATATCCATTCTCAATATAATTTAGATTTGGTATTTTATTTTTTAATTGGAATATGATTTGTGAGTAGTTTTAATCAGTCAAACTTAAATTTGTTTTTGATTCCCATATTCGTTTGGATTTGTGAGACAAAATTTTGAATTTAGTGTTCTGTAGTTGGTTTTGAATTGGATTGAAAGGAAAATCTATTTTGTTTGGAATTAACTTTAGGAAAACATCTTTTAGTTATAAATAAGTGGAGACTCTCATTAGTCCAATCGAACTTTTCAATTCTATCTGTAGGGCTTGTTAGATTTTCAAGAAGGATATGTGACTTTGAAATATCTCCTACAATATTCATGGTCACTAAAGCTGACTAGAAAGGAAGATAGTTTTCAATAGAAAAGTACAAAGGAAATCAAATATAATTACAATTGAGTTTAATAAGCTAGCTCTTGTGATTAGCTCTTGGAGTTTGTGCTAGCAGATGTTTTGGTGTGCATCTAGGTGCCGACTTAGTTGGGATCTGAATGTTTCACTGTGATGCTTTTTGCACCCTCCTCTTTATTGATGTAAGTTATCATACTTTGTATATTTATTTTTCCATCAATAAAGTTTTTTTGCTGATAAAAAAAAAAAGAAGTCATGAAAAGATCAAGAAGTTTAACTAGTAAAGAAATTAAACAAACAAAAAGAAAAAGACAAAATTAAAAAAGATTAGAACCATAACTACAAGAATTTACAAGGTATAGAAACCCTATTTGAATCTTTTGTAGTAGCGTGCGCTTCCACTTTGACAAAGTCTACTGATATTTATTCTTTAGCGACAACGTGACTAAGGAATTTCGCTTCCTTTAATCATATTTCACATTTCATGGCCTTGATGTGCAAGTGATTTTCGCACAAAACCTGGCAAATGATCTTTAGTGGCTACTTATGATTCTGATCGTAAATATATGAGAATATGTTTGATAAACACTACTACAAAATTATCCAAGTCAATCATGATTATCAAACTCATAAATATACCTGGGTCATTGGTTAATTTAAATGGCATACTACAAACTCATAATGATTAGCAGATTCAAAATATGATATTCTATATGTCTTCATCCTGAATATGCAACTGGTGATAATCGGACTTAAGGTTGATTTTAGACAAACAACTTGAACCTGAACAAGTTGTCAATTTGAAGGAATGGGTACCGACTCCTAATTGTGACTTAGTTGAGTTGTCAATAATATTCACCCCTAAAAAAGTTGTCAATAATCAATTCATAACCTCAATGTTTTATCTTTCTTCTTGGTGAACAACTTTAGTGTTTTTCATGGAGTTATACTTAGCTAAATAAACTCTTTGTCCAACAACTCTTTCAATTATGTCTTCATTTCTCTGAGCTTAGCTAAGTCATGCGATGTGGTACCATAGATATATGCAATGTTTTGGGTTACAAATTGTTATTGATATATAGATCTCATTTTGGAAGTAATCTTGGTAGTTCATCAGAAAAATGTTAGTGTATCTACACACTACATGAGGAAGTCCTAAATCCTTTCACTTTTCATCTTTGAATGTCAGGTTGGCTGACCACCTGGCTATTTGGACACCACGACTTTCGATATGTAGAAAATAAGGAATCATGTATATTCCCTTTAAATTGAAAATGCACGTCGTCTGACAAAAAAGTTGTTAATGTCTTATGGTAGGAATCTATAATATCTCGATGGATTGTCAACTAGTCTATTCCAAAGATTATGTCGAAATCGAACTCCTCAACAACTCGTAGGTTACAGGTAAAATATAAACTAGACACTTTTAAGTCGCAAGGCTTACACATGAGATCTATATGAACTGAACTGCCTAAAGGTGATCCTATACTTATGACCATTTCTAATCTCTCTAATTCTAAACCTAAAGTTGGTACACAAGTAGCAAAGTTTAAAGAACGTGAAGTTGCAGAATCAAGCTATAACAATAACATCAATTAACACAAGATTCAAATAAAATTTTTCATTATTTCTAGTGGAACGATCCAAAACTATACTCCTATGCCTATAGGTAGCTTAAATAGCAATGTCAACTCCCTTTATACACCTTCAAAGTCCAATTACCTTCCTTTAATCAGTATTCTATTGAGTGTTCCTGCAAACCAAATTCTATTTCGAAGATCTCTATTAGTTCCTCATTGTAGGTGTACCGAGCTTCTATTAACAATCTCCTCATATGACAAGAAAAAGGTAACTAACTCAGTTGCAATGAAGAAAAGTACAAGGCAAAGGAAAGGTTGTCTAAACACAAAAGGGTAGGTCCAAACTACTATAAGACTAAATTTAATTATTTAGCCATTATGGTAACCCACATGATATGGCAATATGAATTATAAATTTAATAAGATTATAGTTCAATATCTTGAACCACAAGTTATTATTTAATTGGTCAATAGATGGAGTAGTTTTCAAATCTACTACTTTGATGGGTAAGTGAAGTTATAGTTATATTAGGAAACTGGACCTCTCTCTACCTATAAAAGTATATATTGATCACCCATCAATTATTTTGAATATAATGTATTCTAAAGACGTTAAGAGAGAGAAACCTTTTTTCTACTAATATTGATATTAGGTTACGTTCAATAAATTATGGATCACTCAAAGGTTTCTCATAACTGATCCGGGTATGTTATTTATTTTCCTCATTATGTTATTATTTATGAAAATCATAATAGTTCATGATTTTGGATTATGAAAGTGGTTATATGCATAACACCATAAAATTATTTACATGTGGTATCAGAGCCCGTGTTCATGAATTATCATGTT
The DNA here is from genome assembly GCA_030407325.1 of Camellia japonica. Lineage (NCBI taxonomy): Eukaryota > Viridiplantae > Streptophyta > Magnoliopsida > Ericales > Theaceae > Camellia > Camellia japonica. The sequence continues at coordinate 11,670 of JAPPVO010005225.1, read as the reverse complement.
ATTGACCGCATCAATTTATTGTGTATTTTTTCATTAATTGCAAAATATGAAATCCAAATTTGTTCTTGCTGGTTTTATGTCCACCATCTAATTGTTTTGTATAGTCTGTGACTTCTCCCTAGAAAGTTAACACTATAATTAACTTTCATAATGATATAGTGTCTCATGATACAATCTCCTTTATTTCAATAATGTCTCTTTGTTTTAAGAATGGTTATATTTGCTTGTGATTGAATAAGATACTGGTTAATGTAGTTTACATACAAATACGTGAATGGACATTGCAAATCTAATAAATCTATTAGCTCATTATATTAGTATTGCACATATTCACTATCTAATTAGATCTTTACTATTTTGAGATAACTATACGACAATCCACCATTATTTATTTATCTATTCAGGTTAGAGTTATATGATTAATGTTAATATGTTCTCTTCTGTAACTGATTTGGCAAGATCAATTAATGTTATTAAGATGTAAAGGATACCTGATGCTAATGAGTGATTATGGGTATTGTGAATATTGGCGAGATTAGAATATGAGATTATTCTTAGATTTGATTGCATGTATTTTAATGATGAATAATTGTGAATAAATTATTATTTATTCAATAATGTTTATGCAAAGTTTTTATTTTAATTTGAAATTTAAATTATGATACGATTGGTAGTTGCCAAAGTGACCCAATTGGAATGACACATAGATATCAAATTAAATAATTAAAATTTAATACCCTTTCCAAGTATTAAAAAATAATGACTTTGCAAAGCGCAATTCTTTAATTACAAAGATATTAGATTGGCCCAAAGGTGCACCACTTCTAAGTAATTGTTGAATTGGAATAAGATAGTTGATGGGTATTCATTCCAAAGGCAACAAACCTATTTGATTATGAATATTTTATCAACTAGTCCTATTGGTAAAAGGGAATCACCATAATTGTTAAATAGTATGCCATTAGATTATCCCAAAGGTAGATTACGGTGATACTATTTGTGATTGTGTAAATATGTGTTTATCTTGACTAATTGTCAATTATTTATTACTCTTAGCATTAATTGATTAAAGTTTTATTTCACTATATTTTTATACCTTGTTTGTTTCAATTTTAAATGAAAAAGATTTCTCAAAATGAATAGAATAAGTTTAGTTTCATCTTGATGTTCTTAATTTTGACTTAGTATTACGATTTGAGAAATTTACTGCTATTATGATTCAAGTAGTATAAAAGAAAGAAAAGACTTTTCATAAAGTATAAAAGGATCGGATAAATAAACTTTATGTTGCTATGCAAATTGTTAGGTCCCTACTTATTGCCAATTCCACGAACAAACATGTCTGATTGAGTTGTAAGAGTTCTTGAGTTTTTGGCTTGACCGCTCGAGCGGTGAAAGCGCCGCTCAAGTGAAGATATAAGACTCAGAGAAGTTTGAACTGATTGCAAAATTACTGGGAGTGGAGTTTTCGCGCTCGAGTGAACTTTCTATCTCTCGAGCGAAGTCACTTATGTAGAAACACGTGTTTAAGTCACACCACTCGAGCGACCATTCCAAGCTTGAGCGGTGATCGCGATTCTGCCTGCTATAAAGTTGCGATCAAGTCAGTTTCTAGGGTACGACTTCCAGATCTTCTTCTTGGGTATTAGGGTTTTCTTTTGGAGCTTCTTTACTAGTTTCCTTTGATAATTGTGTGAGTTTATCTCATGAATTAAGTGGTTCAAATCAAAGGGTTTTGTTTGATCATTCTATACAAAAGAGTTATTCGTCGGTGGATTCCAAAGATTCAAGCGTGAAGTCTTTGAAGCTGCTTGTGGTTGTGGATTCAATGTGGATGTTGTGGATTCGACATCAAGCTGATTAATTCCGAAATGAAGGAGTTGGTGAAAGAGGCACAAATTCTTGAACACAATTTTATAGAGTTTGGATAAATTGTTTGGTAAATTTGTGTTCTTCATTCTTCATAGGGGATTGATTTGTGGCGTTTCGCCTGTGATTTTTTTTTTAATATATATTTTTTTAATCACAATTGGAGGTGCTCCAACTATGATTTTTTTTCACGTAAAAATCATTTGTGTCAATTTATTAATTGTGAAACAACAATGTAAATTACTTTTGTACAAGCTAGATGATTTAGATTGTTAGTTTTCATTGTTTGGATTTGTTGCAATTAAATCTGTTACGAATCATGAATCACGTAGGTTTTTCAATTGGTATTAGAGTAGGTCACTCTTAGTTTTTTTAATAAAACTATAAGAGTGTGATTTTGTGTGATTCGTGTCATGGATTCAATTTGCAAAGGTAACTCGACCCATAGACCTCATTTACTTGATGGCACAAACTATTCTTATTGGAAAGCTCGTATGAAGGCATTTTTCTAGGGTATTCAACTACTAATAGAGCTTTTCGTGTTTATAACTTTCGTACTTTATCTATAATGGAATCTATCAATGTGGTCGTAGATGACACAGGTTCTCCTATTGCATCTCTACAAGAGAAAGAAGATGGTGATCCTAAAATTCTGGACACTAAACCACAAAATCAAGGAGAAGCACAAGGCCAAGCTCAAGAAGGCGAACCAGTACCAACTCCTATGGAAAGCCCTAGTCCAAAGAGTGCACAAAGAAACCACCATTGATGCTTAAGTCATTGCCTGTCCTGTTTTGAAGCCATCAGCAAGGGTAAAGCTAAATCATTCGATACAACAGGTGATTGGAAGTGTCTTAGATCGAATGAAAACCTGAAAACAAATTTGGGAGGAGGTATCTCATATGTGCTATGTTTCATTAATTGAACCTAAGAATGTAAAAGAGGCCTCACTAGATGATAGTTGGGTCAATGCCATGCATGAAGAATTAGGTCAATTTGAACATAACAAAGTTTGGACTCTTGTTCCCAGACCTAGAAATATGAATGTCATAGGTACCAAGTGGATATTTAAAAATAAATTTGAATGAGAATGGTACAGTGGTTAGAAACAAAACTAGGTTAGTGGGTCAAGGCTATACACATGTAGAGGGTATTGACTATGATGAGACGTTTACCCTTGTTGCACATCTCGAATCTATTTATATTTTACTTGGTGTTGTATGCTTCCTAGGATTCAAATTGTTTTAAATGGATATGAAAAGTGCTTTTCTGAATGAATACTTGAAAGAAGAGGCATATGTTGAGCAACCAAAGGGGTTTGAGGACCCAAAATTTTCAAACCATGTCTACAAGTTAGACAAGGCTTTATATGGGCTGAAACAAGCTCCTTGGGCTTGATATGATAGACTTACTACCTTCCTTATTGGCAATTATTTTCAAAAGGGTAGTGTTGACAAGACTTTATTTGTGAAACATACTAAGTCATATATCCTTGTTGCTTAAATTTATGTTAATGATATTGTGGTTGGATCCACATCTGATTCTCTTGTGAAATATTTCTCAGATTGCATTACACATGAGTTCGAATGAATATGATAGGGGAATTGTCTTTCTTTTTGGGGCTTCAAATTAAACAGTCACCATGGGGTATGCTTGTTCTTAGACCAATTATGCCAAAAACCTTGTGTCCAAGTTCGTTCTAGAGTCGGCCAAACATGCGCGAATCCTTATGAGCACTAGTCTTCACCTCTCCAAAGACTCATCTGGCATTGATGTTGACCCTAACCTTTATAGGAGTATGATAGGAAGTCTTCTATACGTCACAGCCAGTCGGTCTGACATTGCATTTAGTGTAGGTGTTTGTGTCCATTATCAAGCCTATTCTAAAGAGTTTCATCTTCTTGCTGTCAAACACATCATTATGTTAGTGGGACCTTGGGATATGGGATTTGGTTTTCGACCAACACTACAACCGATATCACTGGTTTTTTTTATGTCGACTGGGCAGGGTGTGCTGATGATCGGAAAAGCACATCTGGAGGTTGTTTTTGCCTTAGGAATAATCTGGTTTCCTGGCATAGCAAAAACTAGAATGCCATTTCTCTTTCGATTGCCGAGGCTAAGTACATTGTGCCGGAAGTTATTGTGCTCAAATGTTATGAATGAAGCAAATGCTTCATGATTATGTATAGAAAAAGATACTCTTACTCTTTTCTGTGATAACACAAGTGCCATCAATATCTTTAAAAATCTTGTCCAATACTTTCACACTAAACATATTGACATTCATCACCATTTCATTCGAAAGTTAGTTGAGGAGGGCCTTGTGACGACCGGGTGTATTATTCACTCCGTTCTCCTTTTGTTTTCATTGGGTTTGAAGTGTCCGGAAGTTTTGTTCTCAAACAAAATTCTTGTTCTCGTTTATTCAATTTCGAATTTCACTTGTTCCAGAGGGTGCAAGGTCAAGTCCGAAGTGCCTAGAATGGAGCTGAGAAAATTTTGGACTGTTAGGCCAGGGCCGCACGTGCGGGGGATGAGGCCGCACGTGCGGGGAGGGTGAGCCTTGAAGGGTTGCACACTGCCTAATAAGCAGGTACGGAGTGAAGTGTGAGAAGGGACCGCCATACGTGTGGGGGTGAAGGCTGCACATGCGGGGGAGGCGCTCCGCACGTGCGGGAGAGGGTGCTGCACGTGCGGGATTTTGGGCAGTCCGAGAACTCTGTTTTTTCTTTCTTTTCGGGCTGAATGTATCTCATTTTTTTTACATCTCTCTCTCTCTCTCTCTCTCTGAAAACACGTTTGCTCCTCCTTCTCTCTAGAAACCCTTATGCTAGAACTTCACATTGTGTGGTGGAAACCAAAAATCCCTCATCCTTGGCTCTAGGGTTTTATCTGTTTTCTTCATAAAACCTTGAGGTAGGGATTCCTTTGAGTTATATATATATATATGTTTTGCAATGATGATGTGTTTCAAGGGTTTTCTTGAAGTTACTACGTTGCTTTTGATTTTATGGTTCAAAATGTAGAGATTTTCGAAAGTGGGTTTAAATCTCAACCTTTTAGTTAATCCTTGAGGGTTTCACTTTCATTAATCTGAGAAAGATGATTTTGGTGGGATTTCACCAAGGAAATGGGGAGATGTTTTGGTTTTGATGAAGAACCCTAGAAATTAGGGGTTTTGGAAAATATGGGAAAAGCCAATGGAATTCTTTTTTGTTTTGTTTTGTTTTGTTTTTGTTTTTTTTTTGTTTTTTGTTTTTTGTTTTTTTGTGTTAAAAGAATGAATGAATGTAGATTTCATAATATGGTTCGAAAAATGGCAATCTTCTTGATATATGAGAATTGAGAATTTATTTTAAAATTTTTGTTAAATACATGAACATGTATAGTTGTGAGATGACAAATTGTTATGTACCATGGATTATGAGAATTGTAAAATCTTGGAAATTGATGTTTGAAACATTACATATAGTGTTGAGGAGACTAAATCGTTAAGAATTGTGCATGAGGAGAAAATATTGCTATGTGTTGATCGCTTTGGTTGTGTACATGGTTATTTTGTGAAATAACATTGGAGGGAGGAAAAATGGAGAAATGTTATGAGGCATTAATTATTGCATTACATTCTCACACAATTTATTATTATTATTATGCATCTTGAATTGAGTTTGGAAACATTCACATTGAGAAAAGAATATTTGAATGAGATCATGGAAATGTTTATGGGCTAAATACGTTGGTAAGTCCGGTTAGGAGGTGTAGATGAATGGATAAGTTGGCCTGAGTGTCTAGGGTGAAAGACCGAAAACACACGTGGAGGAGGTACCACTTCCCTTTCAGTTAGCAATCGGTAAACTGGGGTTTTTGGTAGTGCTTGTTGAGCCTACTTACAGACACCAACCTAGGGATTACCTGAGTCATATTTACCGCCCCTATTGATTAAAATTGGAAGTTTTGGAAATTGTTGAGATTGCAAACTGTTATTGAAAGATGGTGATTTTCAAGAAGAGCATGTAATGAAATTTTCTTTAAAATGGCATCACATGGCATTTGCATTTGCATTTAACATTGGAAGTTTACATAACTGTATATACTTTGTAAGGATTCTCTATTGGGCTGTATGCTCACCCCTATGGGTTTTGGTGCAGAAAAAGATGTGGTGATCTTGCCAAGTTGAGAGCGTGGATATATTTTGTGAAGAGTAGATGACTCTATTTTTGTTGTGGAATTATTTGCTAGCCAAGGCTTAAATGTATGGGTTTGTGAAACCATTTTTGTGTAACTGACTCAAGCCTTGGAATATATAAGCCCTTAAGGGCATTTTATTTATTTTTAGGATGTAATGCTCTACATGCTATAGATTCATGTGTTTTCAAACCGTTGAATGTATAATTCGCGTGTAGAACTTTTGTACGCACTTTATTGATTAATGATGAAAATGTCAGAGATCTAATGTTTTCCGTAATGAATGTTGGCTAATGTGTCTAATTTATGTTGGGATATTTTCGAGGCGTTACAGGCCTTGTTGTTCTTGAACATGTACCCACTAAGCATCAAAGAGCAGACAATTTTACAAAACCCCTTGATCTTTTTAGGTTTGAGTTCCTTAGAAAGACCTTGGGTATAGTGCTCATAAACTAGAGTGTGACTTGTTGCATGTGTGGGTGAGTATGATTGACTTTTTGTGTACTTGGATGTTCTAATCTGATTGTCATTGATACTAGTCATCTTTACATATAGATCTATTTGAACACCTCACATGCTATTTGCACGATTTCATATGTCTTTGTCTATGGCCCATTTTGAATGTACATGCTCATTGAATTCGTGATCTGATTCTATATACATCCTTGAGCTAAACGGTTGCAGGGGTTTCCGCATAAGTTATCAAATTTTTCTATGGACTTCTAACATTGTATCTTTGGGATTTCTAGAGGAATTGACCTATACTAGCATATCATGGGTGATGTTGAGTCTTTTAACCATCCACCATCTGTTTGCACCCCCACAGTTTCTTCTTCACTTCTTTAAAGTCTGGGCGTTAGGAAACTGCTACCTCAGAGGCACCAACCAGGCCATCCTAATTGTTTCCATGCTTCTCTGGTTTGATTTCCATACTCTTGAGTGTGAAAGCCGCCAATAAGTGCCCAAAAGAAAGAAAAAAAAAATGGACTCATTGATTGAAGGGGAGCCTCTGTTTTTACTCAAAAAATACCTCTTGATTCCTGGTGGTTTGACTTTCCACAGTGGTGCTTAGATTCTCTTGCCGGAGGTCCTACCATCCGATCACTATCAGGATTAACTCTAGCGATTATGGTCTTTCAAGGATTGCACACACACACACACACTCAATATGTGAGCTCTCATGTTTGCCTTTGAGTTTTGCATTCACATGTTGCCTATGCTAATTGATCTATGTGTACCTATCTTGCTCATGATATTGTGCTTCATATTGTCCGAATTGCAAGATTGCGAGCCTCATGGTATGTGGATTATCTCATCTTAGTATCACATTATTTCCATCGTACTAATCCATTTATGTTTCAAGTGATACTTGCGTGTATGAATAGTTTTGGATACTCAAGGGGTGGATGTTTCAGGTGTTTTTGCTTCCAGCTTGTTTGTGGCCACTGCTTGAGCAGTCATTCATGCACTCGAGCGGTCTTAGCCCACATCCAACACTCTTGCAGAGGAGAAAAACTTCTAAGAAGTGTGTTTTTACGCTCGAGCGATGGGCTTTTGGCTCGAGCGATGGCTTCTGTGTAAGTGGGTTCACTCGAGCAACAAAGTGATAGCTCTGCCCAGGTATAAAGGCCAGCAATCGTCTTTTCCACTCCATCTTATCCCAATTCTCATCGAAGCCATTTCTCTCTCCTACAGTAGACTCACCATTGTTGCCCTCGCCTCATTGCTTTCAACTTTTTAGTGCTTTTGCTCTTAGGATTTGTGTTGTTCATCACTAGTTAGTAAGTCCTCTCTCCTAATTTTGTGTTTTTCTATTTGTTTTTCGTCTCCTTTCTTTGTCATTATCTACTCTTTCATTGTTCCATGCTTAGGGTGTCTTGCGTTAATGTGCCTCTATGGTTTATTTTACCATCTAGTTGTAGGTTTGCCATCTGGAATTTTTTTTTTTTATATTTTCTTTAATTTTTTATTTTATTTTTTATTTTCTGTTTGACCAATCTAGGGTTTTTCTTCTTAGATTTTACTAGGGTTTTAATTTTTATTTTATTTTATTTATTGAGTGTTGATCTTACACGTTGTTTATCACGATTGGCTTACTGATGGGTGTTGCTTGAACTCAATTTTTGTTTCTTGCTTACTAATGGGGTTTGTTTTTTTGGTTAAATTTAGGGGTGGCTGGTTTGGTTGTTGGTGGTTCTATGTAACAACCCCTACCCATGATTAACCATTAAACCATGATTAAGGATGCTAATAAGTAATTAAGAAGAAATTCTGAATTATTTGCATTTGTGTTATATTATTTGTGTTTCTATTTGTCTATTATAGAAAGATCTGTTTGCGTTTTTGTTTTGTTTTGAGAATTGAAGGTCTTATCGGCATTCGATCATGAAATTGACTTGATTTATGTGTTATTTGGGATTTTTAGAATTTTATGGCAAGTTTAATCAAAATTCGATTCGGAATGAATTAATTAGAATAATTAGTGTCAATTTGCTGGTTTAAGTTCAGTTTAATTAATTTACTAAGCAAGCCTACATAAGGCCTATACACGTCACTTGAGTAATCTTTTCCTCATCATCTTTGAGCCTACAAGAGACAAACGTGAGAGAGAGGAGGAGGAGACCAAGAGGGTTGAGATCAAAACTTGAGCTTGGAAGAAATTGATACAGAATTCAAGGAAATTGACTTGGAACCTTAGAGAATTCACCAACTAGAACTTCATTGAGAAGTTGAGGTAGGAATTCCACCCTTGAATGGTATATTTATGATGTCTAGACCATAAAGTCAAGAGAATTTAGTTGAGTAAAGCAAGGATTGAGCTAGAATGGATGAACTTGAGCCATATCATGCATGCATGCACATTTTCTTACATTTTGAGTTTAATTGCCAAGGATTCTCACATGCATGCTGTAGACACGCCCGAACGTCCCGAGAAAATCCCGTTTTGTTCGTTGGGCTTACTACAGTTCGGACTCAATGTCATGGTTCTTAATATGATCTCGCAAAGTGCAATATGAGATTGATAAATCACCAAAGAGTACAAATCCGGCAAATCGTTTTAAAAAACTGAGTTTTAGAAAGAAGTGCCAAACATGGACTGCTTTGCTAGATACAGAGTCGCCACCTAAATATTTTATTTTGGGGGAATTTAGCAAACCCGGACTCGTGCCTAAGGCCACGTGTCCGTCATCACCAAAGTTACCTCGGCTCAGGAACTTGGGTACGATTGGGGAAGGTCATGCAATGAGCACCCCCGCTCGCCCGATCAAAGATCGACCACTACTAAACATGATATCTTGTTTTTGAAAACATATGTGCTCTTATTCCGGTTTATTAGCCTAGAATTGCTACGTGATGCGCACAACATACAAGTATAGACTAGATCGTCTAAGTTGGAACAAAACATCTTATGTTTCTTTTTTAAAACGGTTTGCTACTCGCAAGTAGTCTAAAATGCAGATTTTGCCACCCTCAAGTGGGCTTAGAAAACATGGTGATTTGCCACTCTCAAGTGGGCTTAAAACTCGCAATCGATGAATTGTTCCAATTTAAATAATCCAACCTTCACCCATAGGCGTTCAGGCAGGTATATCGCATAAGCAGTTAGCCTCATGGAAAGCATGCTATCATGGCAGTCACTCACACACATGCAAGGATGCTAAAGCATAAACACTCACCGGGTACTCCAAGCCAAAACAGAAACTAGTTAGTAATCAATGTATGATCCTAGTTCATGTTAAGATGGCTAATGCAACACATGCAAAATGCAACTAAGATAGGCTCGGCAATTCTAAGATGGCATATGAGATGCTACAGATAACATGTATTCAACTCGGAATTGAAATACAATGCAGTTAGTATGATGCGCCGAACCCGGTGCATGTAAGACAGATAAATGAATGCAAACATGTGAAGCATAAGGATACTAATTGAAACACGCCCTAAAACTATCCATCATAAGCTGGTAAATAAAAGGGAGAAAGACGTGGGGTTGGAAGACATGCAGCACACACACGCACACTTATTACAAAATTCGCCTCTCGACGGAGGGTCCGAATAAATAATACAAAACCAACTAGCTAACCTAAGCTAATCTAATTAAACTAGTTATTACACAACGAAATGAATAATAAGCTACAGCTAATTATTACACAACATTAACCTAGTAAGCAATCTAAATGAGCATACAAACTAAATGAATATGGGCCGCCTTAGCTCCGCTTTTAATGACAAAGGACGCATGCATGCTTGAATTGCCTTGTTCGTAAATCCCTCGCGACGCCCGACTTGCCTCTATTGCAATTGATCTCAGAAACTTGCACAAAGCTCCAGAAGGCTGAAACTCCACCCGGGAATCTGTGGGAAGACTGTCGACCAGCTATTGGCCTTGGAGACCACCTGCCGACCACTTTTGTGGTGAAAAACCAGAAAAAATGGTCAGCCAGCCACTAAACCTGGTCGGCCGACCAGTTTCTGTCCTTGGTTTCTGGTTTTCTGCTACAGAAGGCAAGAGAGAGAGAGAGATGGCAAAGTATTCGCAACACATGTGTGCACGACCACTCTCCCCATCATTGCATAAGCTCAAGGGAGTGTAGTCCTTAACCCTCGGGCCACTAATCACGCATGTTGATGCATGATGGCCGAGGAGCCGAATTGCACGACTCAATGTGAAATGAATGCACATACAAGTACCTAAAGCCAACAACTCCATCATGGGTAGTCAAGAATGTCGGCGACCAGGAATCGAGGCACGTTGCGTCACTTTGAGTACGAGACGTCCCTTGTTTCCCGTGTTTGGACTAACTCCTATCCCAAGCACAATGCAACAAACATGGCATGCACAAATGCAACTCTAGCACGCAATCCTAATGCAATGCAACTAAGTGATGCAAACATGCAAGGGATAACATGCAAACATGCAACTAGCATACACAATGCTATAAGCGACATGGCATGCACAATGCTCATGACACTAGCATACACAATGCACATGGAACTAATATACACAATGAGATGAACAAGGCATGCACAATGCAATGATCAATCATGTGACAACGTGGCATACTCAATCCTATAAACTACAACAGCATACTCAATGCAAAATGGACTTAAACCAAAATGGATGGGCCTCAGCCACACCGAAATCAGTGGCCAAAGATAGTGAAAACAAGGCTCCAAACTCATGCAAACATGCCCAATGCAATGGCCCCAAGCCTAATGCATAAAACAAAACTTTCCAAACGCATTGAAAAGGATGAAATATGGAGTGCAAGGACACATGTTCCAACTCTGAAATGGCAAACAAAGTGACTCCAAATGATGTAAACAACTCACACAATGCATGTTGAATGGCTCAAGCACCGAAACTAGTGAAGTGTATTACACTATAGGCATGCAAGGCAATGCTCAAATGGAAAAACCAACTCCAAACAGACCCTATGCAGGCCAAAATAGGGGCAAAAGTGAACTAAGATGATGGCTTGAAAGGCACAAAAATGAAGCTCATGCAATGGCTCACAAATGGGGTATAATGATGCAACTCTCAAGCACATTGAAAAAGCGACAAACATGAGAATATGGCCAAGAAATAAACTCTGAAATAACATTCCTCAT
>JAPPVO010005224.1:0-43087 GCA_030407325.1 Camellia japonica | reverse complement strand
TTTCCAAGTCTTACGGCTTTGTCAGAATAGGTCATCTTCGGGCTTTGACATTCACTCGCGTCATTTCATGACTCCAAGTTCTGTCAAAGAGGGACAACTATAGACACCCCATTTTTTATGGCCTTTATGACTTAGACGTCATCACTTGCACACCCAATGATGATTCTATATGCTTGTCAAGTGCTCGAGTCCTCAACGGAATGCCACAGCTTTGAGCCTTTCAAACTTTACACCCCTGTTGCCTCATTTTTGGACCAAACCCAGAGATCTTCAAGCCTGCAACCTCTGGTGGCCTAACGGCCACCTTTTTAGGCTGTCGGCCATCACTATTGGTTGTCGGCCACTGATGTGGCTTGCCGGCCACCAGTGATGGCCGGCTGGCCACCAATGTCTTTTGCAGATTTTTTGTGACAGTTGTGCCAGCTGTTTGCACAGATGCTTGCATCTGCTCCTACATGTATGGCTGGATGTTTATGATGGAAATTCGTGTTTTCTATATATAGAGGACCTCCCCTCCTGCTTTCAAGGTTGAAAAAATTTTGGAGCAAAATTTTTCCTCTCTCTACAATTCTCTCCCTCTCTAGCAAATTTCTTAACCCTTGCTTACATATCCTTCACCTTTGCCTATACACTCTTAACCAAACCTCTCCATCTTGGAGTTGAGGTATCTTTGAGCCTTGTTTGAGCCCTTGAGGGTGTGTTAGCCTTGGTTTATTCCTTGGAATTGATTTCCTCTTCAAGAGGTATAAGGCATTGCCTCTTTACTTGTTGTATCTACTCTTTTTCCTTGCTGTTTTCCAACTATTTTTGGGCTGTAAAAACTCTGTATTTTTTGGCTGAAGCTTGGGTTTTAAGGCCATTAAAGGTTGAGGGGTGGTTCACCCTTCTTTACACCTTGTCCTCAAGGCCTTTACCCTTGTGTTTCCCACCCTTGCCCTATCTTTTTTTGAGCTTTTAAAAATTGATTTTCAGCGTTATTTCAGTGGCTAAAATCATGGTTTGAAGTCCAAAATTGGAGGGGTTAGCCTCCCCTCCTTGTGTTTTGCATACTAGTCTAGCATGATCCATGTTTTCGCTTATTAATCTAGCTATTTTTGTCTTAATTCCAGTATGTTTTAGGACTATTTTTAGACAATTTTAGGATTGTCTTTAAGTATTTGTTGCATTTGAGCTTTGTTTTGCATGCTTGTAGTGTAATTGTCCTCATGAGTTTGGTGTTCTAGGTCTTAGACACCATCTTATTTGAGTTGATTGCATTTATTTATGGCTTTCCATACTTGTGAACACTCTTAATCACCTCTGCAACCTCCCTCCTTTCTTGGCTTTTGTTTTGCTTTGAAAGTGGTTTCAAACTACTTGTGTGTGTAAGCATGAGATTGAGATGTCATACTTAATGGTTTAATCCCTTTGGAGGTTCATTACCAATGGTATGATGTCTCTTTCATGCCTAAAACAACTCTTGGTTTGAGCCATCTTTCCATTAGAGGACTTAACCTCCCCTTTTGGACTCAATTGATTAAGAATGGTTGGTAAACTAAAGTGAAGTAATAAAATTAAGGCTAAAAAAGGTGCAAGATAATAACTTGTTTGGGTTCAATCGGATGTTAATTGAACCCTTGAGTCTTGAGTTATTTCATACTCATTAGTGATAAAAACAGTTCAAGATTCATTGTCAACTACTTCCCTTGATCTTTCATGATAGGGAGGTGGTTCTGGGAATCTTATTTTATTGCATTTATCAAACTTGCACACTTTGGTTCATAGGCCATCATGCAATGAAATTGCATAGATTGATGGTTTGAGAATCAAGTTTTACTACTCCCTTGAGCTATTAATGATAAGGAGGGGTAAATTGTGCAAACAAACCCTTGAGAACACACTGTCTCTGCACTATTTGCTCTCTGTTGCAACAGGGAAGTTCTGTCATCAGTGGCCGGCAGGCTCCTATTGGTAGCCAGCAGGCCATCTTTTGTGGCCGGCAGGCCACCATCAGTGGACGGCAAGCCCTCTGCATGCCACCAGTGTAAAATCAAGCAATGTTCTTCTGAGGCGAAATAAAGTTGGTCTGGAGTTGGATATCAATGCAAATGTTCTACAGTGCAACAGAGACATTCAGTAGTAGAAACGGTGACTTTTTCGGGTGGCAATCGCATCCATGCATGAGCCTTCCATTGAGCCTCGGGATTCATGTTGTAACAATATTAGTATTGTTAACATAGTAGCTTTGTAATTAAATTAGTTAGTATAGCTAATTCATCTCATGTTATAATTATTTTAATTAGTTAGCTAGAATAGTTAATTAATTCGGTTTGTAATAATTAGTTAAGTAGTTTAGCTAATTTAATTTGTTTTGTCATAATTAGCTTAGCTTTAGCTAATTAGCTACTTAGTTCATTCGGACCCTCCTGTGTGAGGGCGTAATGTTGTAATAATGTGTATGTTTTCCAATCCCACGTCTTTCTCCCTTTTATTTAACTGCTTACAATGGTTAGATTAAAGCATCATGTTTCATTTAGCATACTTCATATTTGCATCCACTTGTATTGCATGCACCAAGGCTCGATTCATCATTCTAACTTGCATTGTCGTTTAAATACTTCTTTGAATGCGTGCTTAGACCGCATGCTATTTAATTGATTCATATGCCATATTAGTAGCCGAGCCTATTAGTTGCATATCGCATGTGTTCCATTAATCATATTGCATAGTTAGGATCATGCATTGTTCTAACTCTTTTGTTTATTTTGGCTTGGAGTACTAGGTGAGCGTTTACTCACTTTAGCATATCGCATGTTGGTGTTGCCATGTCTAGCATGATTGCCATGAGGTTAATTGCTTAAATGATAAACTATTTAAGTGCCTGTGGATGAAGGCTAATTGCTTGAATTGGAATAATTTGAGTAATGTTTATATGTGATCACTTTTTCAAGTGGTACATATTCGGAACAATTTTCAAAATAGACATGAATTAAGTGTTCCAATTCTTGCAACTTAGTCTATACTTGTGTGTGTGCACATCACATAGTAATGCTAGCCTAATAAATTGGAACAAGAGAATATAATGTAGATAAGATTCGGGCGAGGGAGGGTGCTCAATTCATGACCTTTCCCTCTCGTATCCAAGTTCTCGGGCCGAGACAATCTTGGTGATGACGGACACGTGGCCTTTGGCACGAGTCATGGGTTTCCTAAATTTCTCCAAAAAAATTTAGGTGGCGACTCTGTATCTGGCAAAACAGTCCATTTTTGGCATTTTTGATTCAAAATCGATTTTCCAAAAGATTTACCGGATTTGGACTCTTTGGTGTTTATCTATTTCACATTGCACTTGTGAGATCAGATTCAGAACCGCGGGAGTCCGATATTATAGGGCTATTCGTCTTTCAAAAGGGGGCACGAAAAGTCGAGCTACAGACTCACAATCTTATATTTGATTGTAAATTTTATTAACCGGATTACATATATAAAATTAACGAATTTGTAATATTGAGATGGACTGAGAATCACAATTTTTTTAAGTATGAAAGAAAAAAATTAAATAAATACATAATAACAAAATATCTCACTAAGTTAATTAGATAATTAATCCAATAGAATTTTAATCCTTACTAACCTCTGGTTTTGTGACTGCAATGAAAATGATGATGACATGAGTACTGGTAGTAAGTCTCTCTACTTGTTTGGCCGGGTATGATGATCTCCTCTACTTTGCTTCTCCTTCCATTTTGAAATGGAGAATGCAACTAGAATTACAGAGCAAAGATTTTATCAGGGTTTTATAAGTAGCCCCTCTCCCAATTTTAATGTGTAGAAACCATGACATGTGTAGAAAACTATGACATCTTGGGGATATTGCTATGCAGGTTGCGCCTGAGCTATCTTCATGCGACTGAGCTAGTTGGGTCTCATTTGAGCTGATATCTCTTTGTGCCTAATGTATTTTTCGGCTTTTATGGTTCTCCTTATTCCATACACCTTCCTTTTAAGCTATCTTTACGTGACTGTGCTAGTTGGGTCTCATTTGAGTTGATATCTCTTTGTGCCTAATGTATTTTTGGGCTTTTATGGTTCTCCTTATTCAAAAAATCTTCCTTTTAAGCTATCTTCACACGCCTGAGCTAGTTAGGTCTCATTTGAGTTGATATCTCTTTCTGCCCAATGTATTTTTGGGCTTTTATGGTTCTCCTCATTCCAAAGATCTTCCTTTTATGCTATCTCCATGTGCCTGAGCTAGTTGGGTCTAATTTGAATTGATATCTCTTTGTGTCTAATGTATTTTTAGGCTTTTATGGTTCTCCTTATTCCAAAGATCTTCCTTTTCAGCTATCTTCACGTGCCTGAGCTAGTTGGGTCTCATTTGAGTTGATATCTCTTTATGTCTAATGTGTTTTTCAGCTTTTATGGTTCTCTTTATTCCATACATCTTCCTTTTAAGCTATCTTCATGCACCTAAGCTAGTTGGGTCTCATTTTAGTTGATATCTCTTTGTGCCTAATGTATTTTTGGGCTTTAATGGTTCTTCTTATTCCAAAGATCTTCCTTTTAAGCTATCTTCACGCGCCTAAGCTAGTTGGGTCCCATTTGAGTTGATATCTCTTTGTGCCTAATGTATTTTTGAGCTTTTATGGTTCTCGTTATTCCAAAGATCTTCCTTTTAAGCTATCTTCACACACCTGAGCTAGTTGGGTCTCGTTTGAGTTGATATCTCTTTGTGCCTAATGTATTTTTGGGCTTTTATCTTCTTTTGGGTTGAAATATATGGATTGCGTCTGGCCTAATATTTTTTCCTCCACAACATACATTAAAAATTCTACAAAATAAAGGATTCAAATTATCAAAATTGACTTCATAATGACTTCCATGAGCCTTTCATGTCCCGAGTTTATATTTGAACTTAAGACAATCCTAAAGTGGGACTACTTCTGGGACCACTGCATGAATAAATTTTGAATAATTTTTAAAAATTTTTTTAGTATACTTATTGACTAGTAGTTGACCCGTGTAATGCACGTACTATTTTTTTTCAAAAAATATTTGATGGTACAATGTGTGCTACAAAATAATAATTTTAATTTTATTTTAAAATTAAAATTAAAGTATGATTTTAATTATTTATTTTGATAATATTGGGGCTATCGTTCTGTAAAATTGTTATTTGAATACTTTTATATATATATATATATATATATATTAATTTTAGTTAAATTATTTGCGTATTTTGATAATTTTAGTTATATCATATTATAAAAGTGTAATTATCATATAATAATTTTGTATGACATATATTAAATTATAAAATAGTAAAATAAATACTCATTTTGATATTAAAAATAATAGTTAAACTAGAAGAAGAATTAGTAACATAAAATTAAAAGTTGTGAGACCCTGAAATATCCTTTCACATGGATTGTAGAGATCCAACGAAGAGATGAACTTTATCCCTGGTGTATCTGCAAAGATGAGCGTAATCGGCGCCACCCAATCGGGGTTGCTGGCCGGAGACACTCCGATGCTAAAGTTAATCATTTGATTGAAAGAATAAAGCTAAGGAAATCAAGAATGTTGGTGTGTAGTGTAGGAAGAGAGCACACATACCTCCTCTTCTGGGATGCCCCCCCTTTATATAGATGGGGGGGTGTGATATTTGTTTGGGCTGGACTCATTGTAGGCCTTGTTTGGGTTAACCCCAATAAGCGGATATATATTTTTTTCTGGCTCCCACAATTGCCCCAAAACTTTCATTGTCTGCGGTAAAAGGAATGAGAGTTTTTCTTGCCGAGTTACGCTGTTCAAATAGCTGCTAGGTTTTCTGAGAAAGAACACTCTAGATAAATGAATAAAATGTATGAATGAATGACTGCATATATGCTTGAATGTATGTATAAATGTACGTATGTGTTGAATATATGTATAAATGTATATATGTCTTGAATGTAGGTATAAATGTATATATGTCTATCATAGCATGGGGAGGTGAGCTAAAACCCAAGAAGGAATATAGTATAGAGTGGTTAAATAAAGGATGGTGATCATAGGATGAAATTAATAAAGGATGGCCACGGTATTCTTACCCTCGGGTAAGGGCTGTAGGCCGCGGTATTATGACCCCCAGGTGAGGGTGTAGTATATTGCTGAGTGCAAAGAGCGCTTCAAAATATGGACTTTCATACCGAGCTAGATATATTTCTATGTGCTGAGCACGAAAATGATTGCCTGAACCAAATAATGTAGATTAAATAAGATTGATATATCAGCCAAAAAATGGACCACGTATTATTACCCCCGGACGAGGGTGTAGACCTGCGGTATTATAACCCCCGGGTGAGGGTGTAGGCCTGAGGTATTATAACCCCCGGGTGAGGGTGTAGGCCGAGGTATTCTAACCTCTGGGCATAGGTGTAGGCCGCGGTATTCTAACTCCTGGGTATGGGTGTTGACCTTTGCTAATGGCGCTCCGTGCCGAATGTGAAGATTACGCTGTACTTGGAGACTTTTGCTGATTTTAAGTGGCAATCAAGTGCTAATATTGCAAAGATTTTGAATAATGCATTTTGTGTCAGTGATGGCCTGTACCGAATGAGGTACACATGTTAATTTTGAATAATGCATCTTGTGTCAGTGATGGCCTTTACCGAATGAGGTAGACATGTTAATCACAAATAATGTTGCTCCGCTTGTAAGGAATTGCCAAGTAGTTATTGGGCCAACTATTTAATTGCCGAGTAAATTTTGGGCCAATTAACATTGCTCGGTTTGGGTTTAGTCCAATGTAGACTTGCCCCATTGCTTTCGAATGACAGGTGTTAGTCGGAAGGAATACAGATTGTACATGCCCCATTGCCCTATGTTGCGGGGCAGAATCGGCTTTGGTAAAATGACAACACGCAAAAATATGCGAATTGTCGACTACCAAATATGTAATGTATTGCCCCAAAATTGGCACATGCTTGGAATGGTGTGAAAAGGAGTGGGAGTTTGTAACTGAAGTAAATTTCATTGTAATGTTATTACCAAGTTGCCCGAGTATGCATGCATATCAGAGGTGTCGAGATGAGGATCGGCTGATTTGCCCCAATTGGAAAGCGAAAAATTGACCAAGATGTCCCTGTGGGCAATAAATGGCCAAGGTAACGAAATGAATGATCGGGGAAGGCAGAGGATTATTTCTTAGCCCCAAGATCCTGTTGCGGAAAGTGCATGCCGGTTGGATATGATTTGACCGTTGATTTTTCATTTCATGTTCCTAATTGGCCAGTGTATTGAACTCAATATGCGACTCAAAATTTGCAAAATTAGACCTCACGGATGTGCTCGGAAGGCGCCAAATAGTTGGAAACGACTATCGAATCGTTGGAATTGTACCCCTGAGGACATAATTATAGCCAAAAATAGATCAGACGGCTCAGATCGGTGAAGAATTGAGCTCCACAAAATGCTGGATAATTTCTCAGCTTGGCTGGGTGGCTTTAGCAAATAATAATAATAATAATAAAATATGGAAAAATGGTGCCAATAAGATTTGAACCCTTGCCTTTAGAAGGAAGAAAGAGTACTGAACCATTGTGCCAAGACAGAACCTTGCATTTGTATTCGGCAAAGTATATATTTGAATGTGATTATTTAACTATTATGGGATGTAACTTAGCCATGATGCACCGAATGATTTCTTTTGTTTTCCATGCCAACTCTGGTCGTTTTCTCCGACGTGAATTTCTGGGCAAACTTCGACTGGCTTGTACGGCTTCGTTTGAGCTCCAATCTTGACATGGTTTGTTGCGTTGGACTTGTCTCAATGAGTAATTCATGCTGGTATGGTCAAACTTGAGTTTGACAGCTTCGGAGATTTCAGGTGTCGGAAAATGTGATCCATATCGCAACTTTCGGCGGACTTTGGTTACTTAGCTTCTTGGGTTGGTGGGTTTGGACTCTTTGAGCCGATACGAATCCTTTGGTATGTTCAAATGTGGATTTCGGCAAGCCAAGATGCCATTTTTATGCTGAGATAGTAGCGCCAAGCAATATTATTGTACTTCCGATAAGTAAATCATAAGATTTTTGCTAAAGAGGTAGATAAATTAATAATTGTAGTTGTTCCGAGAATGTCCAATGTTGTGGAGTGGACGCATGTGCGGCCGAGTAGTATTGCCGAGTAAGCAATGCTAGCTGAATACTGGTTGAAAATGTAAGCCGAATAATGTTACTCTACTAAAAACTACTTGGCTCAAAAAATTAGCATTTCTCCAACTAGGATCTGTGGAGCTTGGTGCCCAGTGGAGCTTGGTGCCGAATAAACTGTTGATGTGTATATTGTGCCGAATAAATGTTTGATGTTCATATATTCTGTTTTTTGTTGCATTCAAAACTATAAATAGCTATATCTAAATCTATATATATATACTCTGAAAGTTGCAAAAATAGTGACCGAATAATGTTGCCGAATACTACCATACCCAGTCAGATATTTATATATATATAATGTTGTCAAATTAGTTGTATCCACTGGAGTGCTCCACAGAAAGGTAAGTGATAAAAGTTAGTTCCCAACAAATAATATTATGCAACAATATAGATATTTTTAGAGAGAGAATCAAGACCCAATTGTAGGGCTACGAACTTCATCTTGTTTTGTCAACCTTTCTAAGCAATATTGATATTCAAGGTTTGATCAAATTGTAAGCATAAATAGGTACATACATAGATGGACACACACACACACACACATATATATATATTTGAACTAAAAAACATAATAAAAAAGAACCCAGTTGTGGGTCCACGTTTATAAAAAGAAATTGATTAACCTTGGGGCCGAGCTTTTGCTAGCCGAAAAACTTGGTCGGCAAGTCGGCAGTGTAAGATTGAACTAGGATGGCCGACATGATAAGAACTTGGTTCTCAGTATTGTAGGTGACTTGATTATATGTCAGACGAAATTGTAACGCCGTGTCCGAGCTGATGTGTAGAAATTTGGCATGTTGGTAGCTACTGTAGGAAGTAGTCGAGTGACTTAATGGATAAGCTTCCACGAACTGTTGACGGGCCAATAGTAATGTTGCCGAGTAATGTGACTAAGGAAGTGATGTTGCTGAATACGGTTGCCAAAAAAATACATGATGTAGGTAATGAAGCTATGACAATTTTTCAAATTTCATGGCCATAACTTTTTGTATGCATCCTCAGTTGGTTGCTGAATAACTTTTGCCCACAAAAAGTTGCATGCATCCAAATATTCGGCAACTTCGAACTCTTGCCCACAAGTTTCATGCATCTTTTGTAGCCGAACAACTTCTTGATTAGCCGACTACCAAATTTTTGAATTTTATAACTAGCCAACTACCACAAAAATTAGATTAGTAACTCATGGGGGCAAGTATATCTCAAGAATAAAAGAAAGTGTGAAATCTATATCTCAAGAATAAAAGAAAGTGTGAAATCCATTATATAATGCTGAAAAGAAGCTCTCAAAAATAAAAGTGAGAAACCCAGTTTTAGAGAGAGAAAATAAAAATGCAAAAGTAAATCCAACTAAAGGCATTTCAATGGGTTTAGTATGTGCTGACTCTATTGAATAAATGTTTGGACCAAATCTATGAACATAAATATATACACATATATATCTATATATATGTATGTGCATATAGACAATAAGATTGAATTTCGAAGATCAATTTGAACAAAGAGTAAAAGGATAGGATCAACCATGAGTCTTGTTTTTGGTAACGTGTAACAATGATCTAAGCATCTTGAGTGTGGTATTTGTTATCTTCTTCATTGAATTCTTTTAAATGTTTCCTACAGACAGCACCAATTTTGAGACTATGAAATATCCTCTCACATGGACTGTAGAGATCCAACGAAGAGTTGAACTTTGTCCCTGGTGTATCTGCAAACATGAGCATGATCGGCGCCACCCAACCGGGGTTGCCGACTAGAGACACTCCGATGCTAAAGTTAATCCTTTGATTGAAAGAATAAAGCTATGGAAATCAAGAATGTTGGTGTATAGTGTAGGGAGAGAGCACACATACCTCCTTTTCTGGGATGCCCCCCCTTTATATAGATTGGGGGGTGTGATATTTGTTTCGGCTGGACTCATTGTAAGCCTTGTTTGGGTTAACCCCAATAAGCGGATATATATTTTTTTCTGGCTCCCACAAAAGTAATTCTAACTATTTAATTTTCTTTTATATTCATTTGGAAAATAAAACTATGTAGAAATAGAAATTTATTAAAATTTATTTTAAAAACTTAAATATAAATATGTTGTAATTAGATTATCACATGATGATTTTATATGATATATATATATATATATATATATGTATATTAAATTATAAGATTGTAAATAAACTCTCTTAATTAAATTAAAATATCGACTATATAAAATAAATTCAACAACGACTAATCAAGAAAGAATCATATAATAACATCTAAACCCAAAACTAAAAAAAAAAAAATAATGAAAACATTCAAACGATATATACATCTCAATGTGTAAAGTGATTAATCATCTGTAATATGATGTCAAAACATAAAAGAACTTAGTATTCAACAATTGAAAAAATAACTCAAGCAGTAAATCTAAACCTTAGAAGTTCCTCGAGAGTATCATTGTTGTGCAAGTTTTTCCTCCTGTGAGTTATGATTATTATAAAATAATGTAGGAAATGAAATATAATTTCATATATAGAATCAATATAAAATTTAAACGACAAATTCATAATATAGAATAATATAAAATTGATATTGGGTATAGAATAATGCACGAAAAAAAGAAGAAAAAAAGAGAAGGCAATTTAGCATTAAAAAAATCCTAATATCCTTGAAAGAATGAAGAAGAAAAACGTAAAACGCAAAATTAGTATTGGGTTTGTGATTTATCTCAATTTACAATGTAAAATATATGAAAAAGAAATATTTGTCAAATAGAATCCATATAAAATGGGTGAAGTTAGTATAATTTAAATTAGGTTTGGATTTATGTAGAACTCTATTTGTAATTAAGAAAAATATATGCTAACGTGACTCTCTTAAAAAAATAAACCCTTATAGTATGTCACCTAAATATGAAAAAAAAAAACATTACTTTTAATAATATAGACATTATTTTAGCCTATCATTTTTGTAAAGTCAATTTTGAGCCTTCTTGTTGATTCTTTTCTTCATTGGGCTTGTAAATTTGCAAGGTTATTAACGAAAAGAAAAATGTTTGCAAGTTCTAAAATATGAGCTTTAAAGGAGTTTTAGGGAGTAGCTTCATCCATTGATGTGATGTTTTGGCCTTAAGATTTTTTTTATTTATTTTTTGAATTTCCACATCATTAGAGTTCAATTAAAACTCCAAAATTAAGGAATGTATCATTGTTGTAACGGAAATCAAGCATGCATGTCATTTTTATCCCTACGTTTTTCTTGGTCAGCCAAATTATTTCATGGGTAATTTTGGAAATTCAAAGATAATTAATGACACCTAGTACTTTTTCTTCATCATTATTTTATTTTTTTCGTATGCTTCTCTTTTTCTTTTCTTCTCTTTTCTTTTTCTTTTTTTTTTTTTTTTTTTTTTTTTTTTGTGCTCTTCTTCATTAGTTTGTCTGTATTTTCGAATGAAATTTGAAATTTTATTTTCAGAATTGCATTGAAGAAGTTGATCTCCTATAGAGTTCATTTAGAATTTCATCTTCACAATTGATCAAACAAAATTTGAAACTTTATTTTCAAAATTGAATTGAAGGATTTAATCTCCAACAAAGTTCATTTAGAACTTCATTTTCAAAATTGAGTCAATAGAGTTGATCATGTATGGAAGTTCAATCAGAATTTGCCCAACAAAATTAAGGTTTCTCCTTTCTCTTCAGATGTCGTGTATAATTTATTTTTTTGTTTATATTTTATTGCGTTAAAAGGGGATTTTTTTTTTTTTCTAGCTTGTCTAGCAAACATAAGCCATTAGTTATGTTAGGAATTGACCCTTCCTAACCAAGATCGGTGAGACACAAAATAACAAACAAGGGAGAAAAAAAGAATCAAACAAACACACACAAGAACACAAGGATTTACGTGGTTCACCCCGGAATAGGGCTACGTCCACGGCTGCTGCGGTTTTCACTATGATCAAAAAAATACAAATAGAAATCTCTTTTAACCTAAAAGAGGTGCCTCCTTATCTATTTATAAGTATAGAATTAGGGTTACACGTACGCAACATGGGAATTATGAAAGTACCAAAAATTCTAGCCGGGGGGGGGGGGATAAACCCCCTCTGGACCGCCCTCTCCCTTGGAGGAAGGACCCCCCAAACCCCCTATTGGACCCACTATTTGAGTGAACAGTAAGGTTGAGTGAACAGTACTTATTAGGGTCCACCGACCTAATAATCTCCCACATGGAACTTGATAACACAATCTCTTCATCATCTTTATCACATAAAGGAACGCTGCAACAACTCGATCTCCCTTCATCAATCTTGAAGGCCAACTAAAGTTGCACACAACTTTAGTTTGTCAATGGTGACTGTCTTGGTCAACATATCTATTGGATTCTTACTGCCTTGGATCTTCTCAACAGACAAGACTCCATCATCTACAAGTGAACAAATGAAATGGTATCGCAGCTGAATGTGTTTCATCCTAGAATGAAAAGCCGGATTTTTTGCAAGATGAATAGCACTCTGACTGTCACTATGCAAAATATTCATCTCTTGTGTCTTACCCAACTCTGCTAGGAAATCCTATAACCAAGTCATCTCCTTCCTAGCTTCAATAATAGCAACATACTCAGCCTCTGTTGTATTAAGTGCCACAATCTTTTGTAACTGTGAAATCCAACTTACTGCTATACCATCCAATGTGTAAACATAACCAATAGTACTCTTTATGTTATCCATATCACCAGCCAAGTCTGCATCAACATAACCATGTAACCCGATGCCGGTTCGTGTGAAACAAAGTGTCATGTCTGTAGTACCACTTCACTGCCTCCCAATGCTACTTGCTTGGATTACTCATGTACCTACTAACCACTCTCACAGCATGTGCCATGTTTAGTCTAGTACAAACCATAGCATACATTGTGCTACCGATAGCTGAAGCATATGGAACACGTTCCATGTAAGCCTACTCTTCTTCGATTTTCAGAGACTGCTCTTTAGTAAGTCTAAAGTTGCTAGCCAATAGAGTTCTCACTGGTTTTGCACCATCCATGCTAAACCTCTTGAGAACTTTCTTGACATACTCAGCCTGTGACAACTTCAAAGTACCATTTTCCTTGTCCCTATGGATCCTCATACCAGGGATTTTGTTTATAACTCAAAGATCCTTCGTCTCAAATTGGTTGGACAAAAGTTTCTTCAATCTTTTTATCTCTTCAATGCTAGATCCTGCAATAAGCATATCATCAACATATAAGAGCAAAATAATATAACTTTTGTCAAACCTCTTGAAATAACAGCAATGATCTACTTGACATTTTGTAAAATCGTTGCTATACATAAACCCATCAAACTTCTTGTACCACTGCCTTGGGGCCTGTTTCAACCCATACAAGCTTTTTCGAAGTTTGTATACAAACTCTTCTTTGCCAAGAACCCTTGGGGTTGCTTCATGTAAATTTCCTCCTCCAAATCACCATGGAGAAAAGTTGTCTTCACATCCATCTACTCAAGATACAAATCTTCAGCAGCCACAATTCTCAGCACCAATCTGATAGTGGTCAACTTCACAACTAGAGAGAAAATTTCAGTGTAGTCAACCCCTTTCTTTTGCTGAAATCCCTTTGCAACCAATATGGCCTTGTAGTGTTTACTCCCATCATGTTCCTATTTGACCCTGTAAACCCACTTGTTGTGCAAATC
Organism: Camellia japonica; assembly: GCA_030407325.1. NCBI lineage: Eukaryota > Viridiplantae > Streptophyta > Magnoliopsida > Ericales > Theaceae > Camellia > Camellia japonica. Next base: position 29,235 of record JAPPVO010005224.1, on the reverse strand, counting down.
TTTCTTACCCACTGGTAATTCAATCAACTCCCATGTTTGGTTTGCCATGAGTGAATCCATTTCATCTTGCATAGCTGACTCCCACTTAATTGAATCATCAACCTACAAAGCCTCATCATAACTTTCGGGTTCACCCCTATCAAACAAAAACAAATAATGTGAAGATGGAGACTAACATTGTGTAGGTTTAGACTCTCTTTCTGACCATCTCAACTTAGGAGTAGGAGTATGTGGCTCAATCTGTGGAATAAGATTTTTAGGATTATTCTGAATCCTACTATTCAAATCACTCTCACTAATCTCCTCTAACTCAACATGCTCATGACAAGTAACAGATTCAGATTCAGATGTAGACTTATCCCTATCTTCATACATTACTTTCTCATTAAATATGACATCTCTATTTCTAATTATTTTCCGATTTTTATCATCCCAAAACCGATAACCAAATTGATCAAATTGAGCACCTAGTTATTCTAGAATTCTGGAATTTCCTAATTTTTTTGGAATTTCCTCGCCAAACCCTCCAAATTGTGGCACATACTATTATTACTACTTTTAATTTTTTTTAAACTTAATTTTCTTTTTCCCAATGCAGGTAACCTAGTAAAAAATAGTGGATTTGAAATGGATCCACATCTATTTAAGAACTTCTCAACAGAAGTCCTCCTCCTCCCCAAAAAGAAAGACTGAATTTCACCAGTCCCTAGATAGATCATTGAGTCACTCAAACCAATCAAATACATAGACTCAAAATAGTACTCTGTCCTTTCCGAACTCGCCGCGATTGAACTAGTTGAAGGGAGAGAAAGTGCCACTGCCCAAGTCATAAGAACAATCCCTAACAAGTTCTACAACCTTACTTTCTCCATTGGAGATACCAAGAATGGTTGCCATGGATCGATGATGGTTGAAGCTTTCATCACTAAAGAAACCCTAAAAGCTCCCTATGCATCTCATGGAAAGGGTGGGTTCAAGAATGCAAGTTTCAAGTTCCAAGCAATTTTAGTTAGAACAAGGCTCGCATTCTACAATTCATTTTATCACACTAAGGTTCATGACTGCGGTCAAATATATGGCCCTGGCTTGGAAAATGTTGGGGTTCTGAGGGTATCTTAGTCATTTTGAGTGGATTTGTTGGCTAAAGTACTAACACTCGAATGGGTTATGAGTAATTTTTATTAGAAAGCTAAGTAATGATCTAGATATGGGGAATTGTATGTAATGACCTTGTGGGTTAAAAAGGGGTCATGTATGAGTCATATTAGAGGGTTTATTTATTTATTTATTTCTTTCTTTCTTTCTTTAAGTTAGTGATTTTAAGGTTGTCCTCTATTATGTAAGGATATGTTTGAACTTTCTACATGTTATATGTACTTAATAATAAATACTATCTAAAGATATGATTAGAAAATACTATTTTATCTTTGCATCATTAAGAGGTATTTATGCTTGCAAGACTATTGAATTTTTATATGTTGGGACACCATATCCGAATCATATCTCTTCATTAGTTCTGAATAATTGGAAAATTCATTCAACTGATAGGTAATGAGTCAAATTGGTTGCAAAAAAGAGTAGAAGATATATATATTAGAGTTAAAATAGCAATGCTAAATAACTAATTTTATACGGTAATTTTAAATCCATTAAGATTAAGCTATTTAATTCAATTTTCAAATTCATTGGTAAATTATTGCATTTAAATTTGAGTACTATCCTTATTCATTTAAGGTTAAATGGGTGCTCTGTTTTAGTTCCATGTCCCCTTCTCCCTTTCCCCTCTCTCTCTCTCTCTCTCTCTCTCTTCTCTTCTAATTTAAATCCAAATCACACCAAAAAATATAAACCCAAATTCAAACCTTTAAAAAAAAAAAAAAGGCAATAATTAACTTTATGAATTTGTGATTAAAAGTTCTAAACCAAAAGGCACCTCTATATTGGAGGTGTCTTATACTACCATATAAGTCCATCTTGAATATAGTTTAATTATTGTGATTTGTACAAGAAGAAAAGAAGCATTTAATACAAAAATACACATATTATTATGCAATAGGTGTAAGGCATTCTTTAAACCATACAAATCACGAAACAGTTATTACAGTTGTTGAATTACTATTCGTAAGTCCAAATAATTTAAAATCACACATTGCCACAATCCACCTATCATTCTTAGCTATCCTAGTGTAGAGCAACACTTAAGCATCCATGTAAGTAGACTAGTAATTTTGACAAAATAGTCTCCATTTGAATAGCAACACTCAAAAAACAAATAGATGGATTAATCTTTGATATCTGATATGGTCTCATTTAGAACCATGTAGTACCTCCAGCACATAAGTTATTCAAAAAAAAAAAATAAAAAAAAATAAAAAAGAAAGCTAAAATTGTATAAACAAAAGTGAAATGAAGAAAATAGAGAGGTAAAAAACAGAATTATCTCTAGGAGTAGTGCAATTTATTTTATTTTTTTCTCTTCTCACGCATTTCATCAATCATCCAACACAATATTCCACCTACTCATATTCTCCATCAATCATAATACTAAGGAGTACTACGTGTCCGTATTCTCAGACTACTGAATAATCCCCAGAGATTTGAGAGAGAAAATAAAAGAGGGGGGGAAGAAGGAAAGAAAAAAAAATGTTTGTACAACAACATTGTTTTAGAACCATATCAGGAATAGCAACACAATACTATTCACAATAGCAATACTATGGCAGAGGATCCAAACTCCTTTCTAATTGGCACAATAAAATCCGGCATCTATCTCCAAAACAAAAATAAAACAACACTGCTCTTTATTAGATTAATAAAAGATTTCTAAATTGCAGGTGAAACATGTCTTTATGGACATATTTGATTAATATGATTATAGCATAAGAGTTGGATTGTTAGTTCATGGACTCACAATCTTATATTTGATTGTAAATTTTATTAACCGGATTATATGTATAAAATTAACGAACTTTAATATTGAGATGGACTGAGAATCACAATTTTTTTACGTATGAATGAAAAAAATTAAATAAATACATAATAACTAATTATCTCACTAATTTAATTAGATAATTAATTCAATAGAATTATTAATCCTTACTAACCTCTGATTTTGTGACTGCAATGAAAATGATGATGACATGAGTACGGGTAGTAAGTCTCTATGCTTGTTTGGCCGGGATGACGATCTCCTCTACTTTGCTTCTCCTTCCCTTTGGAAATGAAGAATGCAGCTAGAATTACAGGGCAAAGCTTTTATCAGGGTTTTATACGCAGCTCCATCCAAATTGTAATAAAGCAATTATCATGAGTCAGAAACTATTTGTTCCAAATTTTAAAAAGCAACTATGACATCGTTCCATGATCTCGGGGGAATTGGGGATGCTGCGCAACAGCAACTGCTGTATAGTGAAATGGGCCCATTTTGGAGCCCATTTCGATAATTTGAACCGTTCATAATTTGGAATATATCAAGTAAAATATTGTTGTAAAAAATCAAATTAATCGGATATTGTTTACCCATTCATCCACTCACATTTGCATTCATTTTAATATTTTAAATCACAATTATTTTTTATTTTTGTAGATACAAATGTGAGTGGATGAAGGGGTAAATGATATCTGATTAACTTGATTTTTTACAAACATGTTCTACTTAATATATTTTAAAATATGAACGGTTCGGATTATCGAAATAGGCCCCAAAATAGGCCAATTTCACTGCACAACAATTGCTGCTGCGTAACCCGTGCAGCAACATCCCTACTTCCTCGTTCGTTGGGTTGGGGTGGACGGACCCACATGGAGATGTTTCATCATTTTTTGTGCGCCATACATGACATGGTTCTCCTTTTTTAAAAGATCTTCCTTTTATGCTATCTTCGCTCTCCTGAGCTAGCTAGCGGGGTCACATCCAAGTTGATATCTCTTTGTGCCTAATGTATTTTTGGGCTTTTATCTTCTTTTGGGTTGAAATATATGGATTGGGTCTGGCCTAATATTTTTTCCTCCACAATATATATTAAGAGTTCTACAAAATAAACGATTTAAATTATCGAAATAAAGTTCATAATAATTTCCATGAGCCTTTCATGTCCCGAGTTCATATCTGAACTTAAGACAATCCCAAAGTGGGGCTACTCCTGGGACCATTGAATGAATAAATTTTAGATTAATTTTTTAATTTTTTTTTAGCATACTTATTGACTAATAGTTGACCCGTGTAATGCATGTACTATTTAAAAAATATATATATTTGATGGTACAATGCGTGTTATAAAATAATAATTTTAATTTTAATTTTAATTTAAAATTAAAATTAAAGTATGATTTTAATTATTTATTTTGATAATAATGGCGCTGTCGTTCAATAAAATTGTTACTTGAATACTTATATATATTAATTTTAATTAAATTATTTGTGTATTTTGATAATTTTAGATAAAACATATTATAAAAGTGTAATTATCATATAATAATTTTGTATGATATATATTAAATTATAAAATACTAAAATAAATACTCATTTTGATATTAAAAATAATAGTTAAATTAGAAGAAGAATTAGTAACATAAAATTAAAAGTAATTCTAACTATTTAATTTTCTTTTATATTCATTTGGAAAATAAAAATATGTAGAAATAGAAATTTATTAAAATTTATTAAAAAAAACTTAAATATAAATATGTTGTAATTAGATTATCATATAATGGTTTTATATGATATATATATATATATATATATTAAATTATAAGATTGTAAAATAAACACTCTTAATTAAATTAAAATATCAACTATATGAAATAAATTCAACAACTACTAATCAAGAAATAATCACATAACAATATCTAAACCCAAAAATAAAAATAAAAATAAAAAATAATGAAAACATTCAAACGATATATACATCTCAGTGTGTGAAGTGATTAATTATCTGTAATATGATGTCAAAATATAAAAGAACTTAGTGGTCAACAATTAAAAAAGTAACTCAAGTAGTAAATCTATACCTTAGAAGTTTCTCGAGAGTATCATTGTTGTGCAGGTTTTTCCTCCTGTGGGTTATGATTATTATACAATAATGTAGGAATTGAAATATAATTTCATATATAGAATCACTATAAAATTTAAACGACAAATTCATAATATAGAATAATATAAAATTGATATTGCGTATAGAAATGTGCGCGCGCGCGCAAAAAAAAAAAAAAAAAAAAAAAGGGCCACTTAGCATTAAAAAAATCTTAATATCCTTGAAAGAATTAAGAAGAAAAACGTAAAACACAAAATTAGTATTGGGTTTGTGAATTATCTTAATTTACGATGTAAAATATATGAAAAAGAAATATTTGTCAAATATAATCCATATAAAATAGGTGAAGTTAGTATAATTTAAATGAGTTTTGGATTTATGTAGAACTCTACATGTAATTAAGAAAAATATATGCTGACGTGGCTTTCTTAAAAAAAAAAACCCTTATAATATGTCACCTAAATATGAAAAAAAAACACTACTTTAAATAATATAGACATGATTTCAGCCTATCATTTATGTAAAGTCAATTTTGAGCCTTCTTGTTGATTTTTTTCTCCATTGGGCTTATAAATTTGCAGGGCTATTAACAGAAAGAAAAATGTTTGGGAGCTCTAAAATATGAGTTTTAAAGGAGGTCTAGAGAGTAGGCTCCACTCATTGATGTGATGTTTTAGCCTTATTTTTATTTTATTTATTTTTTTTGAATTTTCATATCATTAAAGCTCAATTAGAACTCCAAAATTAAGGAATGTATCATTGTTGTAACGGAAATCAAGCATGCATGTCATTTTTATCCCTACGTTTTTCTTGGTCGGCCAAACTGTTTCATGGGTAATTTTGGAAATTCAAAGATAATTAATGACACTTGGTATTTTTCTTCATCATTATTATTGTTTTTTTTTTCTTATGCTTTTTTTTTTCTTTCTTTCTTTTTTTGTGCTCTTCTTCATTTGTTTGTCTATATTTTTGAATGAAATTTGAAATTTTATTTTCAAAATTGCATTGAAGAAATTGATATCCTACAGAGTTCATTTAGAATTTAATCTTCAAAATTGATCTAATGAAATTTGAAACTTTATTTTCAAAATTGAATCAAAGGATTTAATCTCCTACAAAGTTCATATAGAACTTCATTTTCAAAATTTATTCGATAGAGTTGATCATGTACAAAAGTTCAATAAAATTAGCCTAACAAAATTAAGGTTTCTCCTTTCTCTTCAGATGTCGTGTATAATTGATTTTTTTGTTTACATTTTATTACGTTGAAAAGGGGATTTTTTTTTTTTTTTTTTTCTAGCTTGTCTAGCAAACATAAGCCATTAGTTATGTTAGGAATTGACCCTTCCTAACCCAGATCGATGAGACACGAAATAACAAATAAGGAAGAACAAATGAATCGAACAAACCACATGCACAAGAACACAAGGATTTACATGGTTCACCCCTATTCACCCCAAAATAGGGCTACGTCCACGGCTGCTACGGTTTTCACTATGATCAGAAAAATACAACTCTCTTTTAACCTAAAAGAGGCGCCCCCTCATCTATTTATAAGTATAGAATTAGGATTACACAGTAGCAACGAGGGAATTATGAAAGTACCCAAAATTTTGGCCGCCAGTGGGGGTTAAACCCCCTCTAGACCCCCACTTCCTTGGGAGAAGGCCCCCTCAAACCCCCCATTTGGACCCACTATTTGAGTGAACAGTAGGGTTGAGTGAACAGTACTTATCAGGGTCCACTGACCCAACAATCTAACTTGGAACTTGTTAACACAAGCTCTTCATCATCTTTATCACATAGAGGAATGCTGCAACAACTCGATCTTCCTTCATCAATCTTGAAGGCCAACTAAAGTTGCACACAACTTCAGTTTGTCAATGGTGACTGTCTTGGTCAACATATTTGCTGGATTCTTACTGCCTTGGATCTTCTCAAGAGACAAGACTCCATCATCTACAAGTGAATGAATTAAATGTTATCGCATCTAAATGTGTTTCGTCCTAGAATGAAAAGCCGAATTCTTTGCAAGATGAATAACACTCTGACTGTCACTATGCAAAATATGAAAAGCCGAATTCTTTGCAAGATGAATAACACTCTGACTGTCACTATGCAAAATACTCATCTCTTGCTTCTTACCCAACTCTGCTAGGAAATTTTGTTCCCAACTTCAGTAATAGCAACATACTTAGCCTCTATTATAGAAAGGGCCATAATCTTCTGTAACTGTGAAATCCAACTTACTATTGTACCGCCCAATGTGTGAACATAACCAGTAGTACTCTTTCTGTTATCCATATAACCAGCCAAGTCTACGTCAACATAACAATGTAACCCAATGCCGGTTTGCCTAAAACAAAGTGTCATGTCTGAAGTACCACTCAAGTATCTAAGGATCCACTTCACTACCTCCCAATGCTGCTTGCCTGGATTACTCATGTACTTACTAACCACTTCCACTGCATGTGCAATGTCTGGTCTAGTATAAACCATAGCATACATTATGCTACCGATAGCTGAAGCACATGGAACATGTTCCATGTAAGCCTGCTCTTCTTCGGTCTTCAGAGACTGCTCTTTGGTAAGTCTGAAATGGCTAGCCAATAGAGTGCTCACTGGTTTTGCACTATCCATGCTAAACTCAACCTATGTAACGCCCCAACCCTTCACACATCATTGATATTGTCCGCTTTGGGCCACGTCTGCATAGATTTGTTCTTCCTAGTGGGTCATCCATCCCAGAACTACTCCAGCCTAAGCAGGCTTAATTGGGCAGTTCTGCTAGGGATTTCACCACCCGGGAAAAGGCCTCGATGCTATATAAGGGTCCAGCTTTTTACTTTTATAGCCCAGGAACTCCCCCACCATTCCCAATATGAGACACCGAGACCTTTATATAGCATCAAGGCCTTTTCCCGGGTAGTGACCCTTCACATATCATCAATATTGTCTGCTTTGGGCCACGCCCACACGGATTTGTTCTTTCCAGTGGATCACCCATCCCAAAACTACTCCAACATAAGCACGCTTAACTGGGGAGTTCTGCTACAGATTTCACCACTCGGGAAAAGGCCTCGATGCTATATAAGGGTTTAGATTTTTACTTTTATAGCCTAGGAACTCCCCCTCCATTCCCGATATGGGACACCGGGACCTTACAATCCACCTCCCTTAGGGCTGTACATCCCCGTGCAGTAGCCTGCCAGCTCACAAGCTCGCCCACATGCACCAAGAGATGTTAGGGGCCTATACTCGATCCTCTAGAGAGTTGGCTCATAAGGAAAAATCACTAAATCAAACCCACACTTTCATACAAATGAAAAACCCTATTTGCCATTAATATGCAACACAAGAGGGCATCTAGACAATAGGATAAGATGGGTGAAAGAATTGGAGAAGATATGGGAGGGGTTGGGGCATTACAAATGGTATCAAAACCGACTCTCCGGAGTATCGAGTGTGGGCCCCTGGCATTTCTCAGTGTATGTGGGTAGGCTTGTGAGCTGGCAGGCTACTGCATGGTAACTTGTAGCCTTAAGAGGGTAGATTGTAAGGTCCCGGTGTCCCACATCAGGAATGGAGGAGGAGTTTATGGGCTGTAAAAGTAAAAACCTAGACCCTTATATAGCATCGAGGCCTTTTCCCGGGTGGTGAAATCCCTAGCAGAACTCCCCAGTTAAGCGTGCTTAGACTGGAGTAGTTCTAGGATGGGTGACCCACTGGGAAGACCAAATCCATTCAAGCGTGGCCCAAAGTGGACAATATCGATGATGTGTGAAAGGTTAGGGCGTTACAACCTGTAACAACTTCAAAGTATCATTTGCCTTGTCCTTGTGAATCCTCATACCAGGGATTTTGTTTACAACTCCAAGATCCTTCATCTCAAATTGCTTGGACAAAAGTTTCTTCAATCTTTTTATCTCTTCAATGCTAGATCCTACGATAAGCATATCATCAACGTATAAAAGCAAAATAATATAACTTTTGTCAAACCTCTTGAAGTAACAACAATGATCTGCTTGACATCTTGTAAAACCGTTGCTACACATAAACCCATCAAACTTCTTGTACCACTACCTTGGGGCCTGTTTCAAACTATATAAACTCCTCTTTGCCAAGAAACCTTGGGGTTGCTTCATGTAAATTTCCTCCTCCAAATCAACATGGAGAAAAGCCGTCTTCACATCCTTCTGCTCAAGATGCAAATCTTCAGCAGCCACAATTCCTTGCACCAATCTGATAGTGATCAACTTCACAGCTAGAGAGAAAATTTCAGTGTAGTCAACCCGTTCCTTTTGCTGAAATCCCTTTGCAACCAATCTGGCCTTGTAGCGTTTACTCCTATCATGTTCCTGTTTGACCCTGTAAACCCACTTGTTGTGCAAAGCTTTCTTACGCACTGGTAATTCAGTCAACTCCCATGTCTAGTTTGCCATGAGTGAATCTATTTCATCTTACATAGCTGACTCCCACTTAATTAAATCATCAACCTGCAAAGCCTCATCATAACTTTCGGGTTCACCCCCTTAGACAACAACAATAATGTGAAGATGGAGACCAACGTTGTGTAGGTTTAGTCTCTCTTTGTGACCGTCTCAACTTAGGAGTAGGAGTATGTGGCTCAGTTTGTGGAACAAGATTTTCAGGATTATTCTGAATCCTACTATTCAAATCACTCTTACTAATCTCCTCTAACTCAACATGCTCATAACAAGTAACAGATTCAAATTCAGATGCAGACTTATCCCTGTCTTTATACATTACTTTCTCATTAAATATGACATCTCTACTTCTGATTATTTTTTGATTTTTATCATCCCAAAATCGATAACTGAATTGATCAATGCCATACCCAATAAAAGTACATTTAACAAATTTCGGATCAAGTTTACTTTTATCAGTAGAATCTATATGTACATATGAAACACAACCAAATACCTTGAAAAAAGAAACATTTACTTCTTTACCGCTCCAAGCTTCTTCTGGTAACTCTCTATCCAATAGAATAGATGGACCGCAGTTAATCAGATATGCTCCAATGTTAACTGCATCTGCCCAAAACATCTTTGGTAGTCCGACATGTATTCTCATACTTCTAGCACGTTCATTCAGAGTTCTATTCATGCGCTCTGCAACGCCATTTTGTTGAGGTGTCTTTCGAACAGTCTTCTACATTCTAATCCTACTTTCTGCACAATATTTCCTGAACTCGTTGTCTTCATATTCCCTTCCATTATCTGATCTCAAGCACTTAATTTTCAGATTTGTTTCAATCTCCACCAAGGCTTTCCACTTCTTAAAAGTAGTATAAACTTTAGATTTATGTTTTAGAAAATAAACCCATGCTTTTCTCGTCGAGTTGTCGATAAAGGTAACATAGTATGATGATCCTTCAAGAGATGAAATTGGTGCAAGTCCCCACACATCTGTATGAACCAACTCCAACTCCAACTTTTCTAACTTCAGTTTTCTGTCATCCTTTGAAAAACTGACCCTCTTTTGTTTGCCAAAGATGCAATCCTCACAAAAGTCAATATCCATCGATTTCAAATATGACAGTTTCCCCTTAGATGCAAGTACCTTCATCCCTTTTTGACTCATATGCCCAAGCCTTTGGTGCCACAAATTTGAGTCTTCATTCTCACCAGCAACTGCTACTGCGTCCCTATTGTTCGTAGTCATGTAAAAGGTGCCTTCTTTTTTACCACGAGCAACAACCATAGCTCATTTGGTGATTTTCCACAAACCACCCATGAAGGTTACAACATGACCTTCATCATCAAGTTGTCTAATAGAAATTAAGTTTCTTTTCAAACCAGACACATGTCTGACATTTTGTATCTTCCAAACAGATTCGTTTGGCAACCTGATTGTTACATCCCCTTTACCCACAATCTTCAAAGATTCATCATCAACCAGATAAACCTTCTCGAAATCACTACCAATGTAATTGTCCATGATTTCCCTCTGTAAAGTAGAATGGAATGATGCCCCAGAATCTAAAATCAGATTCAAGAGAGCTATCAATACTCAAGATCAAAGTATCATAAATCTCCTCCGTTGCAACATTAGCAGACTTTTGATTTTGGTCACCTTTGTTCTTATTCAATGTTAGTCAATCTCTTTTTAGATGTCCCTTCTTTCCACAGTTCCTGTAACTCTGTCCCTCTCTAGTTCTTGACTTGCATCTGTGTTTGGATTTTAATCTGTTGCAGTTCGGGTTTCTTCCTACTGATATTCCTCTAGCTTCTGTTTCAGGGAAAAACCTAATGTTTTCCCTAATTCCCTCCTTCAAATTTCTTCACTTAGAATTAAATCTCGAATATCATTATAATTCAACTTTTCTTTTCCTAAAGAATTACTCATTGTTGTTATAGTACCATTCTAACTTTCTAACAAACTAGATAGAAGAATCAAAGCCCTAACCTCATCATCAAATTCAATAGATACAAAACTCAATTGTGTTACCACAATATTGAATTCATTCAGATGCTCAGCTATCAAAGCACCTTCTGTCATCCTCAGATTAAACAATCTGCGCATCAAATAAATTTTATTTGAGGTAGAGGGTTTTTGTACATGTTTAAGAGTGCCGCCATGAGACTCGCTGTAGTCTTTTCCTTTGCCATGTCAAACGCAACGTTACGAGACAACATTAGCCAAATAACACCTAGCGTTTGGCAATTAAGAAGAGTCCATTATCATCCTTCATCTTTTCTAATTTTGTCTCTGAAAGGGGCTCATACAGTTTTTTCTAATACCAATAGTCTTCAATCTGCATCTTCCAAAATTCAAAATCTGTGCCATTGAATTTGTTGATTCTAACCTTTTCGTCAATAACCATCGCTCCCACTCGAACCAATGCTCTGATACCAATTGTTAGGAATTGACCCTTCCTAACCAAGATTGGTGAGACACAAAATAAGAAACAAGGAAGAAAAAATGAATCAAACAAATCACATACACAAGAACACAAGGATTTACATGGTTCACCCCAAAATAGTGCTACGTCCACGGCTGCTACGGTTTTCACTATAATCAAAAAAATACAACTCTCTTTTAACCTAAAAGAGGTGCCCCCTATGTATTTATAAGTGTAGAGTTAGGGTTACACGGAAGCAATATGGGAATTACGAAAGTACCCGAAAGTACCGCCTGGGCCCCCCTCCTCCTTGGGGGAGGCCTCCCCAAGCCCCCCATTGTATAAGTCAAAAATTTAAAACCTTAATGAAGAGCAAGATTAGCATAGCAGGAATGGTTGTCTTGTGTCACTGTCACTCACAATTTGCTGGCTCAAAGGATATTTTTCTGTTCATATAGTTGATGGTGTCTGAGTGAGATATGCATGTTATAGTGCTTTTCATGATTTTATAGTATCAAGGTAAGTAGTTGGTACACGCATACACAATGGATTTTCGTGACAATGTTTGATGATGCTCAACTTGGCTAAAAATAGGGCAAAAAGTAGACAATGTTCTTTTGTTTTTGTTTACAACATTATTACTATATTTGATAGATTCCTATCAAAATTAAAATTCGTTTGTTTCCGTATACAAAATTATTCTTGTATTTGGTAGATTCTTATCAAAATTTCAGCATATTCTGGGTGAATAGGTAATGTTCTACATTTGTGTTTCTGTTGAAAGCATATTGTCATGTTTGATAAAGCACCTTTGATTCCAACAGTTTATTTACCATTGAATTTTTGTCTTGTAGTGCAAATCCCAGTAGTTTCTCTGAATGATGATGGAAGAGTAGTAGTTGTTTCTGAGGAAGATAGAGACAAGTTGAAATATGAGCCGGTCAATAAAGGAAAGAGGAAGCTCAAGCTGAGTAGTGTCCCATTCTCTTTGACATGCAAACTTCACAAAAATTACATTCTGGCAGACCCTACAACTGACGAAGAGTCCATCATGAAAACTCTTGTTACTGTGGTATTGGATTCATCTTTTCAACTAGTGTCTCTCTACAAGCCCGGTGGACCAGTTCTTGCAGACACATCAGCCATCCAGGTTCGTTTTCACTTTTTTAAGTCCACATTTTGGTGTGAGATCATGTTCTAAAATGCCACGTTTGTTGAGACTCCGCCAGATATCCCAATATATGGCTGTATGTCCCAAACTATTAGCTCCACAATTAGTAGGAAACCCTAGAATTTTAGAAATTTTTAGGTGTTTGAATGTAATCTAAGGCTGCATTTGGTTCAACAATTTAGGGAGATATTTGCAGAGGGAAAGGAAAAACAAAGGAAGAAGTGAATGAAATAAAAAGCTAAATTTTATTGACTTTGCCTTTCCCTCCATAAATCTATACTTAAATTCTTGATCCAAACACAGCCTAAGTTTCGTGTACTGCATTGAAGTTGTTTGGAGTATAAAAAAGGTTTTATATAAGAAAATGCATTTCTTTCAAAGCAAGAACCTGAGAAATGCATTTCAATTGAATGGTTTCTTTTATCCAATCCGAAAATGATAAATTGATAATAGGATTATAAAAACTTCTTTCCCACTAAAATATGGTTTTGACTTGACTTTTAAACTTCTAGTACAGAGTATGTATATGGTGCTCTCAGTAAGACACCATATGAAAACACAAATGAATTCAGTGTTGTCTGCTAATGAGGAATGGTGTTATAATTGCAAGACTATATTGCATTTTCAGAAAGTTTTGAACGAAGCCATTTTTGAAATGGAGGGGGACTAGTTTTTTACTATGCAACAATTAGTAGCTACTTTATGTTCAAATTTTTCATACCCATTGTCTAATGTTTCTAAGGTGAGGTTAGTGATTTTTTTGGAAATATTATCAAGAAGTTGTGTAATTAGTCAATTTTTGTTACATATGGTTGAATTTTTTCACCTAGTAGATTAGTATTTTTTATGTACTAGAGAGGTTTAAAATAGTGAGATGATATGAATTTTAGCCTCATTTATTTGGTTGTTTATCAATTTGGATTGAAAATTGGAACTTACCATAAATATTTATTTATTTTTGTTATTGTCTGCTGCACAAGTTTATAATACTTCAGGCATTTGTAGCTTAGTAGTTTAAAATTTGAAATTCCATGCTTAATCAGTTGTACTTTAAAGTTTGAAAATTGGAGTGTTTTTAGTAAAACTTTTCTAGTTTTATGCTTATTTGATTTTTTTGGCTCAAAACTCTCAAGTTGAAAAGGCTAATAATTTTTCCCCTGAAGGCCCTGTTTGTTTCATTGGATATAAAATAGAGGATATAATATGATATGGGATTTAGTTAAGATATATAATAAATATGATATATATGTATTAGATAATATATTGCCCAATTCATATTTATTGACTTGATATATAACAATGTTTTCAAAATCGGACCGATGAACGAACCAGAAAAGGGACCGAGTAGACGGATCACTGGTTCAACCGTCGGGTTGAAGCGATTGAACTATGACATCGTAATTACGTCATAAATATATTTAAAAATATAAGTTTAAAAATGAAAAAAAAAATTAAATTCAACAAAATCATAGAATTTTCAAAATATTTGCAAGATAAGTATATATATATATTTTTGCAAGATGAGTGCCAGAATGTATATTCAAAAAATTGGTTCTCCAAAACATTAACTAACAGCTATGAAATCAGAAATTTATTATAAAAAAATATTTATGAATTTTTCAAAATATTTAGTAGTATTATTGTTCTATCATTGACTTTTCTTTGCCTCAATGCTTTTTGTTTTGTTTGGACATGATATTGACTATAAAATTAAGCATTAAGCAGCTTAAGAAACATAGCAACAAAAACAGGAAGTAAAAGACCAAAATAGAGCAGTGAAGAGAGAGAGGGACAGAGATTACGGGAAGGATGAGAGCACAGAAGATGAGAGAGAGGAGGAAGGAAACAATGGCACATATGAAGCGTTGGATTATGAAGCTTTGGAAGGAGATTGGTGGTGGGAGATGAAGAATCAAAGTTGGGGAGTAGAGAGTAGCAATGTAGAAAAAGGCCATATTCTGCCTCTTCTTCCATGGCTTCCCTAAAAATACCTCGCACACACACACACAATCTCAGATTTAGCGATATGTATGGAATGGAGTGGCCGTCAAGTGTTTTGAGTTGGGGGGACTATGTTGTGTTGGTGGTCTCTCTCACCAAATCGGCCGGTTCTTAAAACCCTGTCCGAGTCACCAGGTTTGATGGTTGAATCGGCGATTCTTCCAGTTCTTTTGTTTTACACCGGTTTTGAGCTATGTCCAGGTTTAGAGGGTTTTTCGAACCGGAACAGGGTCTAGTCACTAGTCCAACCGATCCGACCAGTCGGTCCAGTTCAGGTTTCTAAACATTATTGATATATCTTATCCATGTTTTGTTTTACAAAATATATGGTAGGATATAACTAAGTAATTTCCAAGATTGCCCTCATTATATACTTTTATACCCGTGTTGCCTTTGTGCCTATCAAAATGGACACTGTTCAATTCTGAAAAAATAAATAAATAAATAAATAAATAAATAAAAAATACACCACCTGTAAAGCTAATGCAAATAAAAAAAAATAAAAATTCATATTATTTTTTATTTGAACAAATTAAAGATTCATGTTAAATCCAATAATTTTTCCAAAAAAAAAATTATATTATATTAATGCCAACCTGATAATGATAAATATAAATAAATACCACAAAATCATTTTAAATAAGTATTTTGATTTTAAAAATAGCCATCACTTTTTTATCATGCCACATCCATCATTCTCCCAAAAAATCCAAGAAAATAAATTATTTGAAAACAAAAAAAATAACCATTGTTCGTGCTAAAAAATTATATCTTACAAAAATAATCATCATTGAATGTGTGTATATATTAGATAGACAAGAAGGGTAAATTGGTCTTTTCAACTATTATCCCAGACCAGAGGATATGATATAATGGGGGGAGGGTGGTATTGTATATCTACCAATTTTGGGAGATATACAATTCCACAGTAGATTATATCCTCTATAAAAATAAAATAAAATAATTGCAAACATAAAATATGTGGATCCCATAATATATAATATCCAATCCAACCCTTTATATCTGGAAATCAAATAAGGCCTAAGGTTTTATGTCTTTCTTTCAAATTTTCCATTTCTATATTTGCCCTCAAAAAAATTTCCACTTATAAATTTTTTTCTCAAAATTATCTAACGTAGAACATGCAGCTGAAGAATTTATGGAGCAATTGCATTGGGATTGTTGAATCCACAGTGATCAAAGATAGAATGGTTGAAAAGCGGTTTTGCTTACGGGTGCAAACACATTAAACCATCCAAACAACTCAAAATCTGAATTATATATATATAGCAAATAAACGTATAAATTATTAGCTATTAGATGATATTAAAGTAATTTAGATTGTTAGATCATATTAAAGATATTATATATACAAGTAACCCAATATAAAATCTTATATTTTTTTTTCTCACTCATAAATTGGCCCTATTTGGGAAGAGGGTTTGCGGCTAAAATAGTTAATAAAAACAAAATAAGCTAAAATAATCAATAAGACAAAATGTCACATTCAAAGTATAATCATTTCATTTTTTCTTTCATAACTATCAAATCAACTATTAAAAAAGCTATCTATCTTTCCAAACACAACTTTTTTTTAGTCAGGCTAAAATAGTCAAAAAAATCAACTCAAATAACCAAGTTCCCAAATTGTGAAGACCACCTTAGTGGCATCCCTTTTATATTATATAAATTATTTGTTTTGATGCTATTAATGATTTTATAAAAAATATATATAAATAGAATCTAATTTTAACAAATTAATTAACTTAGCTGCATTAAAAAAGGCAGGAGGGGGAACTGAAATTTATATAAAATCTGGTAATTCGGGGCTAACTCCCAGTTTTCACCGAACCTTTTTGATATTCTGGACTCGGGTTTCGCGGTTTAATATTGTTGTCCATGTCTTGTTTTCCTCCTTTAACTCTTTGAATTTGAGCTTTAGAATATGTTGGGCGTGTTTGGGACAGGTTGGCTGTTAGTTGGTTTAGATTGTTGTTGCCCAGATTTTGGCTTCTTCGCTCGAGCGAGGCTTCTTGCGCTCGAGCGAGCCTTGTGAAATTTGCTCCTTCGCTCGAGCGAGGTTTCTTGCGCTCGAGCAAGAATTGAGAGTCCTCAGGTTTCTCTCCCAAACGTAGAATTTCTGGGAAGGTTGGGGTCTTCTCTCGAGCGAGGCTTCTTGCGCTCAAGCGAGCGTATGCATCTATTGTCATGACCCAAACCTGCCCCTATGGGTTTAGCATCGCAACCGGCCAGTAATCCGTGATTACCAAAGGCCTGCTTAATAGTAATAACAGTAATACAGAGTAAGGGGCTGGCGAAAGCCAAAACAGTAAATAAAAGACGTCTAATGAGCTGTGACAAGCTGAATACAAAAAGACTTTTATGAATAAAGTCACATTCATAACCAAAACATATGTACATACAACATATACACAAACATCCAAGTTAGGGACCAAATCCCTTCACCATAACTGCATAGCCAAGACTTATTCAATCGATACAAAACAGAGACAAAAGGGGGGAATCTACAACACCCCTAAACAGCCTTAGCGTGAACGAACTTGGAACCTCGAAGTGAGGCACAAAGGTTGGCTTGACAAAACGGGAGCTTAACTTGACGCTCCTAGCTTCGGCCCGCGCCTGGACACCTACATATAAATATAAACAGTGAGCTAAAACCCAGTGAATAACAAATGCGTAAAGGGGTTAAGAATGAATGTCCTTTCAGTAATTAAAACAGTCATTTGCATCAATAAATCAGTTATTCAATCAGTGGCTCATATTTCATGCCATAACAGTTATTTAGAAACCATAATAGTCATATGTGGTACATCCAATAGCAAAACAATACAGTAGGTCTTAACAGACCGAACAGCCAGTTGATGGCCATCATAACAGTAAACAGTAGTAGTTCCAGACATTGGAACTGACAGAGATCTCTGTAACAGTAGCAGTAACAGTAAGTTGCTATGGATGCCACGAATACAGTTCACAAATAGGACAAACATTCATTCAGTAAGTAATGCCATTTCAGAAAGCAGTACAATCAATCGTTCAGAAATAGTTGTAATTAAACGTATCTTTACAACATTGTTACTCACAGAGTACTAGGCTACAGACAGGCTAGTCAGCGTCCTCGGGTGCCAACCCTACACAGTTGCAGAACGAACACACACTAAGTTACGCACTTGGGATCAATAACTTAGCCCCTTAACTTGACTCGGTGTGGTTCTATAACATTATCCTCATTAAGATGCCTTAAACTTGGCCTAAGAATGCCTAGGATGGAATGAGGATGCAAAGATGTACTTTAAAACACTTTTTAAAATTTTGCTGAAATAGGGGTCTCGCTCGAGTGAGCTTACCAAAACAGAGGGTCGCTCGAGCGTAGACTCCCTCGCTCGAGCAGTCTGTAAAAATGCAAAAGAACTGGTTGTTGAAATTCTCCGCTCGATGCTCGCTCGATGCTTGCTCGAGCTGCACGAGCTTCTCGAGCGCAGGTCTCGTCGCTCGAGCGTGCGTCTGCGTCCACAAAAACCTGAGAGCTTGCAATCTACACTCGAGCCAGCATTCCGTCGCTCGAGCGGGATTCAGAAAACAAAGGCGCTCACTCGAGCGTGGAATCCTTCGCTCGAGCGAGGAAACCAAAATCTGGGTTTTCCAGATTTGCCTCCCAAGCTCAAACCAAGAATTCAACACATCAAAACTCAATCTTTTGGGCCAATTTTCTGGAAAACACTTGGAAACTCATAATACACATGTTTTGAAGATCATTTGATAAAATCAAAGCCCAAAAGTAAGCCAATTGCACACTAATTTCAAGGAAACTTGAAGAACAATACAAGAACTTAACATGCATGAGTTCCCATGAACTCTAATGTTCCAAAACAAGATCAAATGCAAGATTGAGCTCAAAATCATGGTGAATTCATGGACCACAACAAAAATATGAACATGCATGTAAGAAATTCTTATGAAAGCAACCTCAAATTCCAGAACATGTACATGCATGCATGAATTAGCTTCACTCTCTTAAATTCTAACTCAACGAACCATGAATTCACCTATTTCATTAATATACAAGCTCTAGATGGCTCAAAAACAAAATTAAAGGGTTGAGCTCTTACCTAGGTTCTTCAATTAAACTTTACTTAAGCAAGGTCCTAGAGCAAATGAACAATTCTTCAAAATCCAAGCCAAATTTCTAGATGAATTCAATCTCCCTCAAGGCTCTCTCTCCCTCTCACGGTTTTGGTCTGGAGGAAATAGATGAGATGATGCAACAAAATGATATAAATCAATTAATGGCCTAAAATGCCCACTAGTGGCAAAAATGCAAATAATTCAAGTTGATGTATTTTAACATTAACAATGCTAATTTAATCATTCCAAATCAAATTTTAATTAAACCTACCATAAAATCACATAAATTCTAACTAGCATAAAACACTAATCAATTTCTGATTCGGTCGCCGATAAGACTTCCAATTCGCAATTCGAAATTAAGACATGAACAGATCATTTAATGACAACAGATAGAAATGCGATTAAAGCAACACGCTCATACAAACATATTAAGATTTCATTCTAATCAATTACTTATCATGCTCAATCACAGTTTAACACTAATCAAAGGTGAGGGTTGTCACAGTCTTCCCTCCTTAAAAGAGTTTGGTCCTCCAAACTCGGATTACCTTCATTTTGGAAGAACACTGGATTCAGGGGGAACAATTCAGGATATCTTTTCATCATATCGTCTTCCCTTTCCCAAGTGGCATAAACGCCACCATGGTTTTGCCAGTCCACTTTCACTAACGGGATTTCTTTATTTCTCAACTTCTTGATTCGTCGGTTCACAACCTGAATAGGCCGTTCTTCATAAATGTAGTCATCACTTAGCACTACACGGGTAGGCTCAATAACATGGAAGGGATCCAGAAGATAATCCCTCAACATTGAAATATGGAAGACATTATGCATATGCTCCATTTCAAGAGGAAGTGCTACTTGGTACGCCACTGGATTAATCTTTTCAATGATTTCATATGGTCCAACATATCTCGGTGCTAGCTTACCCTTGACTCCAAAGCGAGTCTGTCCTTTCATTGGTGTCACTTTAACAAAAACATGATCACCCACTTCATATTCCCTGTCTCGCCTTCGGACATCTGCATAACTTTTCTGTCGACTTTGTGCGGTTTTCAGTCTTTGTTGAATCAGTTTCACCTTTTCTGTGGTCTCATGCACAATCTCGGGCCCGAGCAAAGGCCCGTCTCCAACTTCTGCCCAGCAAATAGGAGATCGACATTTTCTGCCATATAAAGCCTCGAAAGGCGCCATACCAATGCTCGAGTGAAAACTGTTGTTGTAAGGGAATTCAGCTAAAGGTAAATGGCTTTCCCAATTTCCTTGGAAATCAAGAACACACATACGCAGTAAGTCTTCCAGAGTCTGGATGGTTCTTTCTGATTGGCCGTTTGTCTGAGAATGGTATGCACTACTCAGTCTCAATTCAGTACCCAATGCCGTTTGCAGACTTTGCCAAAATCTCGATGTAAACTTCGAGTCCCTATCAGAAACAATAGACACAGGCACTCCATGCAATCTAACAATCTCATCAATATAAATTGTACCTAATTTGTCCGCATTGTAAATTGTTTTGACAGGTAAGAAGTGAGCAGATTTAGTTAATCGATCAACAATAACCCAAATTGAATCCATACCTTTACTGGAGCGAGGTAAACCAACAATGAAATCCATAGTAATATGTTCCCATTTCCACTCCGGTATTGGTAAGGGCTAAGTAAGCCTGCGGGTCGTTGATGTTTGGCTTTAACTTGTTGGCAATGTAGACATTTCGACACAAAGTCAGCAATCTCTTTCTTCATTCCCGGCCACCAGAAATTGAGTTTCAAGTTTTGGTACATTTTCGTGTTTCCTGATGGATGGAAAGTTTTGAATTGTGGCCTTCCTGCAAAATTCGCCTTTTCAGTTTAGAATCATTTGGTACACATAACCTTCCCTGGAATTTCAATACATTGTTCTCAAATTTAAAGCCCGGCCTCGGTTTGGATTCCTGTTCATCAATGATCTTTCTCAGAAAGTTATCTTGGTGTTGTTTCTCTTTAATCTCTTCAATAAGTGCCGGTTGAGCAGAAATAGCAGCCAATGTCCCACCTTGTTCTCGTAAAACAATCTCAACTTCAAATTTTTCAAGATCACATAACAGTTCTCTCTGTCCGGTGAGTAAACAGGCCAAATTCCCAATTGATTTCCGACTAAGTGCGTCGGCAACGGTGTTAGCTTTCCCTGGATGGTACAAAATTTGCAAGTCATAGTCTTTTATCAGTTCTAACCATCTCCGCTGCCTCATGTTCAACTCTTTCTGTGTAAGGAAATACTTCAAACTCTTGTGATCTGTGTACACTTCACATGTTGCCCCATATAAGCAGTGGCGCCAAATTTTCAATGCAAATACCACTGCGGCAAGTTCTAAATCATGAGTTGGGTAATTCTTTTCATGCGGTCTCAGTTGTCAGGAAGCATACGCAATAACTTTACCATTCTGCATTAATACACATCCCAAACCCTTATAAGAAACATCACTAAAAATAGTAAATCCATCCGTACCTGAGGGTAGGGTAAGAATCAGTGCAGTCACAAGTCGAGTCTTTAACTCTTGGAAAGTTGATTCTCTCTGATCGGTCCAGTCAAATGATATCCCCTTTTGAGTCAACTGTGTCAATGGTAGAGCGATTTTGGAGAAATCTTTCACAAACCTTCTGTAGTACCCGGCTAAGCCCAAGAAACTTCGAACTTCCATAACATTAGTCGGTCTAGGCCAATTCACCACTGCTTCAATCTTCTGTGGGTCAACTGAAATGCCATACTTATTAATCACATGTCCCAAAAACATAACGTTATCAAGCCAAAATTCACACTTTGTTAGTTTTGCATACAGTTTCTGTTCTCTTAAGGTCTGCAAAGCAATTCTCAAATGATGTTCATGTTCTTCCTTGCTCTTGGAATAAATCAAAATGTCATCTATAAAAACAACCACAAATTCATCGAGGAATGGTTTGAAAATTCTGTTCATAAGGTCCATAAATGCAGCAGGCGCATTAGTAACTCCGAAAGGCATAACAAGAAATCCATAATGTACGTACCTCGTTCGAAAGGCAGTCTTTTCAATGTCCTCTATCTTGACTTTCAACTGGTGATATCCGGATCTAAGGTCAATCTTGGAGAAAACTTGAGCACGCTGTAACTGGTCAAATAAATCATCAATACGAGGCAGTGGGTATTTTTTTTCACTATTACCTTGTTCAGTTCACGGTAGTCAATGCAGAGTCTTAGTGAACCATCTTTCTTTTTCACAAATAAAACTGGCGCGCCCCATGGTGAAGTACTGGGCCTGATGAACTTCTTATCCAACAACTCTTGCAGCTGAATTTTCAGTTCTTTCAATTCGGTAGGTGCCATTCTGTACGGAGCTTTGGAAACTGGCTGTGTACCCGGTAACACTTCAACAGTGAACTCTATCTCCCTATGAATCAAATCCCTGGCAGATCATCTGGAAAAACATCTGGGAATTCTTGACTATAGGAATACTGTCCACATTAGCTTTAGTATCAGCAGGTACAGTCAATATGCAACATAAATACCCTCTACACCCCTTTTTAATCAATTTAAAAGCTTTCATGGACGAAATCAGATATGGGGGAGGTACTACACCAACTCCATTAAACACAAATTCAGGTAAACCAGGTGGACAAAAACAACTTGTTTCGTTACACAATCTATGGTGGCATGATATTTTGTTAACTAGTCCATTCCAAAAATTACATCGAAATGATCAATGTTCAAAGGCAGTAAATCAATATACAAATGTACATCCCCAACAACAATCTCACATGCAGGATACACATAAGCACAAGTCATGGATCCCCCAACAGGTGAAGATACAGCTAGCAAATAGTTCATGGGTTCCAGTGGTCTATTTAATTTTCGTGAAAAAGTATGCGAGACAAATGAATGTGTTGACCCCGAATCAATCAGAATATATGCATTTTGGGAACAAATTGAGAGTATACCTGACACAACTGTCTCGGTGTTCTGCACATCTCCCGGTACAAGTGCAAACACCTGGCCTTGCCTTAAAGGCTCTTTTCCAGTAACTTTGGGATTGGGTTTTGGTGTAGCAGTTGATGCTGCGGCACTAGCTGCAGCTTTACTATTGCCTTGAGACGTGGAAGGGCAGTTGTAGACACCCCATTTTTGACCGTCCTCAAGACTTGGACGTCACCGTTGGAACACTCGGTGATCATCAATGTTCGTGTTCGTTTTGAGTTCCTGGAGGCCTCGGTTGCGCGCCTTGCCTCAGGATCTCTCAACTCGTTTGTTTTGTGTTTGGTTTTGCACCAAATGCTTGTGCTTTTGCTTTGAGGGGCAGGGAATGGCTTGTTGGCCATCCCCACACCCCACCGGCCTTCCTTTTGCCTCACCGGCCATTCATTGTTGCCACCGGCCATGGTTTCTTGATACCAATGGTCGGTCGGCACTTTATGTGGCCGACCAGCACTTTGTTTGGCCGGTGACCTCTTCTGCTGGCCGGTATGCACCTTTTGCACCCTTCAGGCATGGTGCATGCCAGCTGTGCAGCTGGAATGCACCAACACTCTTCCCCGTGCATAGTGTGGTTGTTATGCACCTTTTGCACCCTTTTGGTCTAGCTTCTTGAGGAAGCTTGGACCTTTGTCTTAGCTTCCTCAAGAAGCTTGGCCAGCTGTCCCAGCTTCCTCAGGAAGTCTTGCCCCTTTTGCCCCCTTTGACCCTTTTTAGTTTAGCTTCTTGGAGAAGCTTCAAAACATCTCCCTTGTCTATTTAAGGACCCCTCCTCCTCCATTGTCAAGGGTTGAACAAAAAAAACCAGAGACATACATATACATATCTGTCATATACATTCTCTCTCTATATCTCCCTCTCTCTCATCCTTGTGTGTTTGGAGGCCTAAAAAGTGTGTTTTTGCCTTAGTTTTGCACTAAGACACACACCATTACACCATACTTCGACCTTAAAGGGCTTGGAGGGTTTGTTCTTGAGTTTTTGGACTGGTTTTGACCAGAGGAAGGTGGTTGATCTTGCTATTCTTCAAGAGTTCTTCAAGGGTAACAATCTTACTTTAGTTTCCCCAATTTTGCACTAGTTTTTTACCTGTCTTGCATGCTGATTTAGGCTTTGTGTATAACTAAAAAAAAGTCTTGTATTTTCATGCTTAAGATTCTTCATTAAGGTTGTTTTGGCGTTGGGGGTCGACCTCCCCCTCTT
The DNA here is from genome assembly GCA_030407325.1 of Camellia japonica. NCBI lineage: Eukaryota > Viridiplantae > Streptophyta > Magnoliopsida > Ericales > Theaceae > Camellia > Camellia japonica. The sequence goes on along the minus strand of JAPPVO010005224.1, from coordinate 4,835 downwards.
AGGCCTCTTTTGGTCTCTTTTTGTGCTCTTTTGGCAAGCTTTGGTTATTCTTGTGTATTGGTATTCTCACCACTGAAATCCAGTGGATTTTCAGTGGTGAAGAAGGAGGTTTGAGGTCTTGTATAGGGGAGGGACACCCCTCTCCCCTTTGTGACTCATTTATCCATGTTTTTGGCTCAATATGGTAGCATGCATGCTTAGTTGTTTATGACTCCATTTCAGAGACTTTTTAGGTGTTTTGGGTCGTATTATATCTCTGTTACATGTTGGTTTGTTGACCCTTAGCATGCATTTTGTACTTGCTTTGTGTTCCTTCATTTTGCCTAGAAATGTATCATGACATTTGACCATCATGCTCTCATGTTTTGACTTTACTTTGTGAAGTTCTTGGTCATATTTTTCCATGCTTGGGGTTGTTAGGTGCTGGTTTGGTCATATTTGATATGCTTTATATGGCTCCTTAGCATTCTAGCATGTTGGCATTGGTTATGTGAATCATGAGCATGCTTGGGTTAGGTTGTTTAAGTGATTTGGGGTCATCTCACATGCCATTTCAGTCCCTAATTCATGCTTGTATGCCTGCACTTATCATCCCTTTCATGCCTTGAAGAATTGTTTTGTTGTGCCTTGAAAAGGGGCCATTGTACATGCTTAAGTGTTTAAGTTTTGGGGCTGCCATATCAGTGGGTTTTGGGGGGTCATTTTGCATATTGAAACTCTATTTTGTGTTGGAAAGTTCATGCCATGAGTGCTTGGGGTAGTTGTGGTAGAATGCCCCTTGTCTTGGACCTATTGGTGTGCATGTTTGCATAAGCATTGGCCCATCATTTTGGGCATTTTGGCCACTGTTTGGAGGGTGGACTGAGGTCTGCCCTTTGTGGTTTTAGGCCCATCATTGCATGGTCATGTTGCATTGCTTTGGGGCTCATGCTTGCATAGTATCATACTTGCATGTTCGCATAATGTTTAGCTAAATTTCATCTCATATACTCATATGCGTATTTGGCATGTTTATATCATATTAACTTAGCTTGCATGCTTAGGATACATCGCATTTGGCATGCTTTGCATATTAGCCTCATGTTGCATTTTTTAGCCGTATTTGCATACATGCATTGCATTGCTTGGTTTGGGGTGTCAAACCAAGCATGAGGATTGAGAAGCGTTCGTACTCAAAGTGACGTAACGCGCCTCAATCTTCGGTCGCCGATGCCCTTGACCCCAATATGATAGGATGTTGGCTTTCATTTGTTTGTTGCATGCATTTTTACATTAAGTTGCAAATTTGGCCTCTTAGGCCATCATGCACCGAAATGCATAATTGGTGGCCCGAGGGTCGAGGGTCATGCTCCCTTGAATCTATTGCATGATAGGGGGAGTGGCTATACTTACATTTGCTTGAAATTCCATGCAATGCACTGTCTGTCCTTTGTTGCTGTCAAAAAATAGGGTTCTGCAGGAATTTATGGCCGGCCGGCCATATATAGTGCCGACCGGCCATCTATGGCTAGCCGGTGATTCAAGTTTTGGCCGAGACTCCAATTACCATGGCCGGTGGCCTTTTGTTCTAGCCGGTGGCAATCTGGAGCACTCAGGGAGTAATTCAAAGCAGGTCTGGAAGTTTGTATGATCCTCAGAGGGGCAGGGCAGTGTAAACAAAGGCAACAGTGCCATGGCAACGGGTTTCCGAGCAGTACGAGTCGAGCATGCATCATCCAAACATTTCGAAGGCGGGGCTATGGCCATTTTAATTTTTCATTTAATTTGTTAATTAATTAGGAGTTTTGTAATAATTAATTTAGTATTATTTATTCGGACTGTATTATTCTTTCGGTCCCTCCGTGTGAGGGCGTATTGTAATAAGTGTGTGTGGGTGTGTGTATGTCTTCCAATCCCGCGTCTTTCTTCCCTTTTATTTATCCGCTTATGATGGTTAGACTAGGGCATATTTAAATTAGCATACCTTATGTTATGCATGCGTGCATCCATACATTTGTCTTACATGCACCGGGCTCGGTACATCATACTAACTGCACTTGTATTTCAATTCCAAGTTGAATACTTGTTAGTTGCAGTTTTCACATGCCATCTTTAGGATAGCCGAGCCTATTATAGTTGCATTTTGCATGTGTTGCATTAGCCATTTTAACATGAACTAGGATCATGCATATGATTACTAACTAGCTTCTGTTTTGGCTCGGAGTACTCTGTAAGTTTTTATGCTTTAGCATACCGCATGCGTGTGAGTGTTGCCATAATAGCATGATTACCATGAGGCTAGCTGCTTTTGTGATATAACTGCTTGAGTGCCTGTGGATGGAGGTTGAATTACCTAAATTGGAATAATGCATTAAAACTGTGAGTTTTAAGCCCATTAGAATAGTGGCAAAACCATCTTTTCTAAAGCCCACTTAAGGGTGGCAAAACTTATATTTTAGCCTACTCGCAAGTAGCAAATCACTTTCAAAACAAACATGAAATGTTTTGTTCCAATTTGGGCGATTTGGTCTATACTTGTTTGCTGTGCATAACATAGTAATTCTAAGCTAATAATTGGAATAAGGACATGTAATGTTTTCAAAACAAGATATCACGGTTAGTAGAGGCCGATCTTCGGATCGGGTGAGAGGGGGTGCTCATAGCTGACCTTCCCCAATCGTACCCAAGCTCCCGAGCCGAGGCAACTTTGGTGATGACGGGCACGTGGCCTTTGGCACCAAGTCAGGGTTTCCTAAATTTCCCCATAAAAAATATTTAGGTGGCGACTTTGTATCTGGCAAAGCGGTCCATGTTTGGTACTTCTTTACAAAAATCTATTTTCTCAAAACGATTTGTCGGATTTGGACTCTTTGGTTCAGACTAAGAACCGTGACACAAAAGGGAGTCCGAACTGTGGTGGCATAAAGCCCGAGGGCGCGTCCGCAGCAGTCTTTAACCATGTGGCCCACCTTGCCACACCTGTAACAAGCACCAGAAATTTTATAGCAGACCCCTTTGTGCCTCTTGCCACACTCTGAACAGGCGGTATGGAATTGTTACCCTGGCTAGAACTGTTCGAAGACCCTGTGTTTTGCTTTTTATTCAATGAACTGTTCCGGCCTTTCTTAAACTTAAAGCCCCGTCTCTTACCGTGCCACTCAGTCGCTGGTGTTTCAGTCTATTTTAATGCTTCGATATTCGACTCAGCTATTATTGCTCGATTAAGGACATCCACATATTTAAGCAGTTTCAAGACATTGATTTGATCAAGTATCTCGACATTAAGCCCGCCTTCAAATTTTCTAGCCTTTTTATAATCAGTATCAACCATGTGTGGTGCATATCGGGCGAGTTCAGTGAATTTTGATTCATACTCAGCTACTGACATGGTGCCCAGTTTCAACTGTTCAAATTCGGTTACCTTGCGGTCTCGGACACACTGAGGAAAGTATTTCTCAAAGAAAGCTTCGTTAAACTGAGCCCAAGTCATAGCATTGTTGGTGTCACGTACAAGCATCCACCACCGTCTAGCCTCTTCCTGCAAAGTAAAGGTAGCCAGTAATACCTTGTGTGCTTCAGAACACGGAAACACTTCAAACAACTTTTCAGTTTCTAGAACCCAGGCTTCGGCCTTTAGTGGTTCAAGGCCTCCTTGGAACGTTGGTGGTTTCATTTTGCTGAACTTTTGTGTCAAAGCAATTATATCATCATTAATATTTTGTTCTGGCTGTACAGGAGGAGGTGGGGGCTATTGGTTCTATTGTTGTCTTAGGGCCTCAGTCAATAGTTCAACCGTTCTTTCTAACCTTGCCATTCTTGCCTCAGATGATTCAGATTCATCGGCATTTCTTGCATTCTCCATTTCACTATATGCAATACGGTAACAATAAACATAGGAAGTTGCTGACTTAAGCACATTGGCACATTAGCACATATATTCATATCATGGCCACACACACTTTTACATGCTCATGCAATGCCCTAATTACTTTTCTAGGACATCCTATAGCTCATTTGGGCATGTGTGTGCAGTATAACTCATGCTTTGATATCGCTCTGATACCACTCTGTCACGACCCAAACCTGCCCCTTTGGATTTAGCATCGCAACCGGCCAGTAATCCGTGATTACCAAAGGCCTGCTTAACAGTAATAACAGTAATACAGAGTAAGGGGCTGCGGAAGCCAAAACAGTAAATAAAAGACGTCCAATGAGCTGTGACAAACTGAATGCAAAAAGACTTTTATGAATAAAGCCACATTCATAACCAAAACATATGTACATACAACATATACACAAACATCCAGGTTAGGGACCAAATCCCTTCACCATAACTGCACAGTCAAGACTTATTCAGTCGATACAAAACAGAGACAAAAGGGAGGGGGGGGGAATCTACAACACCCCTAATCAGCCTTAGCGTGAACGAACTCGGAACCTCGAAGTGAGGCACAAAGGTTGGCTTGACAAAACGGGAGCTTAACTTGACGCTCCTAGCTTCGGCCCGGCGCCTGGACACCTACATATAAATATAAACAGTGAGCTAAAACCCAGTGAATAACAAATGCGTAAAGGGGTTAAGAATGAATGTCCTTTCAGTAATTAAAACAGTCATTTGACTCAATAAATCAGTTATTCAATCAGTGGCTCATATTTCATGCCATAATAGTTATTTAGAAACCATAATAGTCATATGTGGTACATCCAATAGCAAAGCAGTACAGTAGGTCTTAACAGCCAGTTGATGGCCATCATAACAGTAAACAGTAGTAGTTCCAGACATTGAACTGACAGAGATCTCTGTAACAGTAGCAGTAACAGTAAGTTGCTATGGATGCCACGAATACAGTTCACAA
>JAPPVO010005223.1:0-21237 GCA_030407325.1 Camellia japonica | reverse complement strand
TACGAGTAAATTAAAAAAACTTGAAACGTAAAATAGAAAAAAATCAAAATTTAAAAGTTAAAATGAAAAAGTATGAAAATCCTAAGTGATTCGTGATTAGATCAAGATTAAAATATTCCAAATCCCAATTATTCAAAACACTCATTCTAAAATCAACAAACACTTACGAGAGTGATTTTAGTTTGTTTGTTTTTTAGGAATAAACAATAAATCAACACAAACGATTTTTTACGTGGAAAAAATCACAATTGAAGAACCTTCAATTGTAATAAAAAACCACGGGCGAACCGCCACTAATCAATCCACTACTGAAGAATGAAAGATTACAAAGATAACACACAAATTACCCAACCCAGTCAATTTGTCCTCGAATCTTCTGTAACTCTTTCACCACGCCTTCGTCACGGAACTGATCAATTCAGAAGTTGATTCCACAACTTCACTTGTCGAATTAACGACTACGTAAAGAATCAAACACCTTTTGAAACTCTGCGTCTTGATCTTCGGAAGCCACCGAAGAGAACTCTCTTGAATGTAAAGTATCAACCTCCTTGATGTATGAATCTCAATTCATAAGTTTAGAACTCTCTCAAGAACATCAAGGAAAACTATGAAAAATCTCAGAAGAAAACTTCAAACAAAACCCTAGAAAACCCTAAACAAGATCTAGGAAAAGTAAATCTAGAAAAAGACCCAATCAGCGAATTTATAGAATCTGATCTCGCGCGGTCCGCTCGAGCGTGGGTCTTCCCGCTCGAGCGGAGACTTCAAAATTTGTGATTCATATAGGCTTCCCGCTCGAGCGTCCATTTCCCTGCTCGAGCGGGAAATCACACCATCCAGTACTTTGTCAGGCTGTGCAGAGATGTTGTGGACTTGCAATCCCCGCTCGAGCGTCACTTTCCTCGCTCGAGCGGGGAGACCAATCTTGGAAAACCTGGAAAACTCTAACAAATTACAACCTTGGTTTTGATCTACGGATTTTGACAACAAAGGGTCCTAACAAAGTAGTTAAACATAACACGGGTAAAATGTAATTTACCCTTTATATATGTACACACTACCAACATCACATTTCTTAGCACCATCAGAGTACTGAACTCAGAAAGCAAATAATCCCTATCTGCAAACGAAAGTGTGCCGACTGTTTCTTGTACTATTTCCATTTCTTTTTATAGAAATTGAAGCTTAGTGGAAGGGAGATTATACATACATATATGTATGTATAAATTCAATGGGATGTTCAAAATTATTTTTTCACAAAAATATAATTATAAAAATAATTGCAAATGGTAGAATGACAGAGTATGATTTAAAAATAAATGGGTCTATTAAATCTCTAAAGTATACACATTAAAGAATATACATTAAAATCTATGTAGTCTATGAATTGTATGTACATTAAATCCTTAAATTATTTAATTTAAACCTATTTAGTTTCTGAAAAGATTATAAAAATAAATATAAATCCATAACTATTTTTAAATTAGTGAAAGACCCTACCTAATTAAGATTTTTGAGGTGTAATCAAGTCCATCTTAGTATTTGTAATAGAACAATTATATGAAAACATGTAAATATAAATAAACTTTTATGCAATATATATAGTTTTGGTTTTGTGTTGGTTTAGTTTAGATATACTTAAATCGAGAATCAACCCAATCTTATCGGGTTGATAATATTAAGACCCATAATCAAACCAATTTATAGAAAAGACTAAACCAACCGAATCCATATAGGTTAGGTCGATTTGGTTCTCAAGTTTTGTGGGTATTATATGCACCTCTAATCAGCGGAGGTGGGTGAAGAAAGAGAGAGTGAAAACACTTGCTTTTTATTTTTGAATTTTTTTGTTGAAAATTTGAAGTCAATTCTATGTTTTTGAAAAAATCAATTAATATAGTCTACAAGTTTTTGTTTCTAGTTTCAAAAAAAAAAAAAATGAAAACAAAAATAGAAAATGAAAACATTACCAAAAATGGCCTTAGCTGTTAGATGGGCACTATATACTCATAAAATACATACTTCCTCCGTCTCAAAATATTAGTCCCTTATTCCATTTTCCATTGTCTCAATATATTAGTCTCTTTTCAAAAATCAAGGATTAAAATAATATGAATTTCCTATTTTGCCATTCTTTTAAATTCATTAACAATACAAAAAGTACAATTATAACAATTGATATTCCCAACAAAATGTACTATCAAAGGGTAATTTTAGAAGATTAATATTTTTAAAGTGCAATAATTGTATTACCAAAAAAAAAAAAAAAGTTAGATTCCCTAAAATGGACTATTATTTTGGGACGAAGGAAGTATATTCATTTTAGATGTGACTTACATTTTTAAAATTTTAAAGAATACTACTATTAACACCCCATTTATTATTTTGCATCTCCAATTATAAATTTCAAAATCCTTAAAAAAAAATTCTTCTCTCTAAATAATACCAAAATTATCCTAATGAAAACTTCACACCTACTAAAATGTACACCCCCACACCTTAAGAATCATTATCTCACAAAACCCAAAAAGTTAAGACAAAAACCTCCCTAAAACCCCTATCAATCACACACATGCTCTCTTTCTTTCTCTCTCTCTCTCTCTCTCTCTCTCTCTCAAGTGAAGAGGACCTCCATGATTCACCCTTCTGGTAAACTAAAATTATTTGCAAGTAATTGAATTCTTATTTCACAATTCTTCTTCTTCTTCTTCGGTGGTCAAGGGCCTCTCTTCAATGATCTCTTCTGTAATTAGGGATTTTGATTGCAAGTATGAAGGTACCGTTCGTAGCCAAAATCAACTCTCTTTTACCTTTCAAAGTGTATCAAATTTCCTTGCTCGGACCTGTGTTGCCGAATAAATAACATATGTTCAAACCTGTATTCCCAAACAAATACACAATGTTCATGCTTGTGTTGCCCATTTTTTGTCATATGTTCTCAAGTTTAATACCGAAAAAAAGTCGAATAGTTTTCACCATTTTTTTTCCCTTTCTTTTAAGAAACTTACCATTACAAATTCAACCTCCTCTGAGTTGCGAACACCATCCAAGCCATCTAACTCCTCTGAGTTTACATTATTGTACTCCTCTCGTCTCAGGAAATTGTGGTTGTTGGAAAAACTTTCACTCATTACCATTGCCGAAGGAGTGTGTGTAATCGAATGATTACCACCGTTGCCACCTTTACCACCAGAACATTGCCACCAAATTGTTCTCAAGATTTTGAGGGTGGGTAGGTTTTTGAGGGTTTTGAAGTGTATGGGTGGTGACGGCAGGTGGGTGTTCTCACAAATCTATCTTATGATTTAGTGGGTGTGTGGCCTTAATTGTGGGATAAGGTGTCCCAAAATGATTAATATCCTCTTTAGTAATTTCATTTGTGATAAGAGTATGAGCTCCAGTGGTAACTTGAAGCCTCAAGCTTTAGAAAAGCTATGTTAAAGCCTCAAGAAGAAGAGCATCTCAGACAGATCAAGCCTCAGATAAATGCAAAAAGGATGACAAGGCCATAGCTTCAGCCGCAGCTGCAAATCACTCAACATAAGTGTATGCTAGTGAATGGCTTGAGTAAAGAGTTAGAGACAAGTGGTTTATGTAGTGGGAGAAATGTAGGAGTTGGTTAGATACAGTTAGTTAAGAGTTTGTTCTAACAAACTCTTAACAACTTGTATAAATACCTGTGACAGAGATATTATTGAATAAGAAAGATCAAAATCATTTTCTTATTAATTTGAGATTATTATTGTGTTATTAGTAGCACTCATTTTAAATCTATACGATACACCTCATATTAGAATAAATTTCAAGGCAAAAATTCATTATACATAACATTTTTCTTTTAAACAATTTGGAGGTGTGCATCTTTATTGTGTATGAGATTTTTGAAGCTCCATCAGTAGCTTTTCCTGTTCAATAATTGAAAAGATTGCTATATTTTCTTATGTATATAGAGAATAGAATACAATATTTATATATACATTTACAATAGACAAGTTAACCATACTTGTGCCTAAAGTCTAGCACCTAATTATGGTAAAAAATTACAAAGAATCAATCAAAGAGTTGTAACCGGATTAAGGTGTGAGTTGTGTAATTCAATTGATTTGGTTTTCTTTTTTAACACTCCCCTTCAAGTTGGAACATGAATGTTAGGAATACCCAACTTGCGTACGATGGTGTGAAAAGCTACACTTCCCAAGGGTTTGGTGAATGCATCTGCCACTTGAAGAAAGGAAGGTGTATATCTTGTGTAGATATGTCTAGATTGGATTTTCTCACGAACTAAATGGCAATCTAGCTCCATATGTTTAGTTCGTTCATGGAATACTGGATTTGCAGCAATTTGCAAAGCTACTTTGTACATCATTGAGAGATTGAGAGGCCTTGCTTGGAACAAGCAACTTCAATCCTAAGAAAATATTTGAGATCACCAAGATCTTTAATGCATAACCGATCATGAAGAAACTTTTTGAGTGCATCAATGGCTGGTAAATCATTTCTAGCAAAGATCATGTCATCTACATAGATCAATATAATAGTGAAAGAATCTCCAACTTTTTGAGTGAACAATGAGTAATCAACTTTAGACTGCTGAAATCCCACATCTCGAATGGTTAAGGAAAACTTGGAGAACCAACCGCGTGATGCTTGCTTAAGCCAGCAGGTTTAGTCAACACACCAAGTTCTCCCCCTATCGACTAAGAGCTGGAGGTAGTTACATATAAACTTATTCGCCAAGATCGCCATGGAGAAAAGCATTTTGTACATCTAACTGATGGAGGAACCAATTCCGAAAGGCAACAAGAGTTAGAAGACAATGAATAGTCACCAATTTAGCAACTGGGGCAAAGGTCTCATGATAATCCAAGCCCTGTGTTTGTGTGTATCATTCAGCCACCAAGCGAGCTTTGTATCGCTCTATAGTGCCATAGGATTTGTACTTGATTTTGTACACCTATTTGCAACCAATAAGCATTTTACTTGCAGGCAAATGAATGAGAGTCCAAGTATGATTTTGTCCAAGTGCAAGAAGTTCAGCATCCATGGTTTGCTTCCAAGTTGGGTCATTCACTGCTTGAGCAAAATTGTCAGGTTTAATAGAAATGGAGTTATTTGCAATAAAGGAATGGTGCGTAGGAGGCAATTGATTATAAGAAAGAAAATGAGACACGAGTACCTTTAGGAGGATCTAGCTTTGAAGTCGAGGACTATACTGATTATCGAAATGAGACCTGTGATAGACCTTACGGGCCCTTCAAGTTCTCTCATATTGAGATCTCAACATGAAAAAAGCCAACCCCTTTTAAAACAATGCTCCACATTATTTATAGGAAAACAATATATAAACTTAGTATTTATAAACTCATTTTTTAAATTTAATGGACGTGCTTGCAATATATTTTGTTTCGTTTCTATTATCATATCATGTGTGTTTTACATTTAGCAAATGATAAATCATTGTCATTGTGCAAAGTACAGTGACGTTTTTTTTTTTTTTTTCGTGCGTATAAGATGAATTAGTCAAACCCTTTTTCTTTTTTCTTTTTTTTTTCTTTAAGCTTCATTATCGTTTTTATTTTTTATAAAAATAGTTTTTCAAAATGTTAACAACTACTTTTAAAGCTTCCGAGTGTTGGATAGTAAGATTAGATAAGATAGTAGAATTAGACAATCATTAAAATAATGAAAATAAATTTAGTTTTTTTTTTTTTTTTTTAAACCAAAGCATGTACAACACAAGGGAGACCCACTCGAATAGGAATAAATTTAGTTGAACCCATCCAAGTCCTATTTCACTGATTTATAAACTTTTTCTAAATAGTTTTCTCAGTGATTAAAAACAAAAAGTGTAAAGAGTTTTATTTCTGTGTATGGCGAAGATATTGGTTAGTCCTAAGCATCGTCAGGTGGTGCTCTAATGGTATTGTGATTGGTGGAAGAAGTGGGATTTACAATTCTGTATTGAGTGATTGAGAAATATGAAAAGATATGATGGTTTATAGTTGGTGAGGAGTAATGCCACCTGACATCCCTAGACAAACCAATAATTTTTCCTCTGTATGAGGATGAAAAGCATTTATTTTTCTAAAAAGTGATGATTTAATAAGGTTGACTTATGTGTGTCATATAGAATGAGTCTTAAAGTTGTCGCTTTTGTTAATTCGTCTTTTTTTCTTCTTTTCTTCTTTCTTTTTTTTTTTGGTCGTGTATATATGAATTATTCTTCACAAACATAATTATTTTTTAATTTATTAATTTCCTTTGTTTTGGTTGTGTTTTTGTTTTTGTTTTTTTGTTTCTTGTTGTTGTTGTTGTTGTTCGTGGTGGTGGTGGTAGTTGTTGTTGGTTGCTAATGATGAAATAGATTGCAACACATAGAGATGAACACTCTTTTTTCTGTGTGTGTGCAACTTAAATGATCAAATAGAATTAATAGATAGAAAATAATTTGAACAGATAAAAAAATTAATAGGTGGTTTCAACAGATAAATTTTAACAGATAGATTTTATTTGGATAGATATTTGAACAGATAGGGAAATTAAACAAATAGGGTAAAAAAATTGAACAGATAGGTAAAAAAATTAAACAAATAGGAAAAATTTTGAACAAATAAAGAAAAAATTTAAATAGATAGATATAAATTTGAACAAATAGTCAAAAAAAGTCAATAGAAAAATTGACTAAAATTGAAAATAAAATGTCCTTCAAAACAAATGGAAGTATTTCTCACCAAAGTATTTCACAAAGGGTGGACCTCTCACTAACAAAAAATATACACAAGACTTGATACCTTATACCCTCCTTAGGTTGGACTTTTCAAGAATTATCTTAAAACATATTCCACTTATATTTATTAATGTAGATTTTGTTACACATGTTAGTGAATATTATAGTAAATATATTGTGTATATATATTATATAGTAATATGTATATTTAGCTGTTGTATTTAGGTTTTACCATGTTAGAATTTCCTTTCTTGTTGACCACTATTCCATACCTATATAAAGGCCTCTTTATATTATTGTATTAGTTAAACAACTTATTGAATATACACTTTTATATTCTCTCAATTTTGTCAACATGATATCAGAGTTAAGACTCTAAACTTTGCTCATTGGTTCCTAGTTCTCTCACCGGCATTGTCAAACCATTGACAAACCAAGGCAATTGGTTGTTAATTCATTGCTCTCTCACCAGTGGTCATTATAGCAGAATAACACCACTAATCAATTTATAATGATATCAATATATTTATTTAAGAAATATACTACGTGATTAAATTTAATTATGGAATATTTAAAAAAGAAATATTTAACATAATCCGATAGGTGGATTTGAGATTTATAATTATGTCTTGGGTTGGGCTTGGGCAGATGTAGAGGCTAATAAGGTATATCAGCTACACCAAAAGGAATGATGAGCTGTATCATAGAGGAGCCTATACCATGGTAAGATTTGGTTACAAAGACTATTAGATTGTTAATTTGTTTTTGAGTCGATAAATATGTAACCTAGATAAGCAAGTGAATTTCTTCTCTAAAAATTGCCAAACTTTGGAACTGGATTGAAGATGAAGAACAACAGTAAAAATTGATGGCGAGAGAGTAACTGTGATACAGCTTAAAGGATGAGCTTCGATAAGCCTCCATTGGGATGCTTTAGGATTGGCAATCATTGATGTTCCAGATTCATTGCGAATATGATCAATATCACATGGACAAGAACCATTGACAAACTTTACTAGATTTGTAGCTCGCAATATATTCTACATTTGGTGTTTCCAAATGATAAAGTTCATACTCTAATTTGACAGTTACGAAAAACTCAGATTAGAGATCAACATATGACACTACAACAAAATTGAGTTTTTACGGCTCCACATTAACGACATACAGTAAATGCAAGTCGTGGTTTCTCATTTTTACGACTTGCTTTTTTTGCATGTCGTAAATAATTTCCCAACCACGACGTGTTTATTGTGTAAGCCGTGAATGCTAATAATGATGATTTTTTTACGGCTTGCGATGTTAGTCGTAAATAACAAAACTTTCTGCAACGTGCATATGGCATGCCGTTAATATATCAACTATACCTGACACGCATACACCAGCCGTTAAAAATATTAAATATTTTACGGCGTACAAAAAACAAGCCGTTAAAAATATAGCACCTTTTACAACGTACAAAAAATCAGCCATTAAAAAATATACTTTACACGACACACATATGTTAGCCATTAAAGATATTTTACTTTTCACGACATGCAATTTCTGCTGTGAATAATATAAAAAAAATAAAAATAGGCGCCAAAACAAAAATTTTGAGCGCCAAACATCCCAAAAAAAATTTAAAAAAAAAAAAAATTCAAAAACCCCAACTTTTCAACCCAAAACCAGAACCCTAATCTCCTACTCATCATCGTCAACAGATCAAACCTCCAGAGACTCCTTCACACAATCCAATCTTCCACATAATACACGGTCCAAACCATACACGATTACACTTCCTCTCTCTCTTCCATCTTCTCTCTCTCTCCCCCCTCTGCCTCCGACGCCACCGCCACTGCCACTGTGACTGTCGCACCGCCGCCATTACCTCCGTTATCGCATTCTCTTTCTCTCTTCTCGGCTTGTTACTTCAGGACATCGATTTGCTTCCGACGGCTTACTTCTCTCTACATTTTTTTCTCTCTCCTCATCTTCTCTTTTCCTCACCAGATCGACGACAATCTCCCCGCCCTTTACTCCTCTTCCATGGCCACCGCCATCTTCACCCTCACATCCACCGCGCACCACCACCACCACCGTCTTCATCATCTTTGTGCCATCCTTGGACGACGACGACATGACATATAAAGGCTTCAAATCTGGCTGGATTTATGGTAGATCTGATATGTGAGGGCACAGCGTGCAGGCATTATTTCTGAAAGTTTCTATTCAAATTTTTTTCATCAAAATTGAGGATAATGGAGTTGCTCGATCGTCGGCACTGAGATCATTTCTGGTATTTCATCCGAATTATAACTATTTATTTACTTAAATTTTCAAATTAATTAGTTTATGATTTCGATGATTATTATAGGTTCATCTTGATTATTCTCGAATCTTCCAAAAAATTCATAGTTCAATAAATGTGTAAACTGATGATCTGTATGGGATTTAAATTGAAAAACCTGAAGTATATGAATGTCTGACAATGAATTTGTGTAACGATTTCATAATTATCAGATTTTACATGTTTGTTGCACTAGTTAAATGATATCCTCATATCATAATACGAGACAGACAAGAAACAAACTGTAAACAATTTTAATTTCCCGATAATGTGATCTACCCAACAAAACAAGCATGGATTTTTTTTTTTCTTTAATTTTTGTTGGTTCTGATATGTTACTTATTTACTTCTGATTCAAGAGTTCTTATATAACTCTGGCATTCTTTTTTATTTTTTATTATTATTTGTTTGCTATATATATACATTTTAATATATGTAACTCTGTTTTTTTTATTTTTATTTTTTATTTTTTTTATTTATAAATTTGTGTGATTTAACCAATACAACAGAATGATCTATCTCTTCAATTGATGGGAGATATTGGAAAGTGTCTTGATTATGGTTTCGTGAGCATGTTTTGGTTATATTTATTTGCACAGGGTTTGGTTCTGCTTTAAATATTGAAACACTTGTTGTGTTTTGGTTTTTATTTATACGATTTTTTGGATTTAAGTTAAAAATAATTAAAATTTCTACAACTAACTTGAATTCCAAAATTGTGTTGTTTTGAGCCTAGTACAGACTCCCCAAATCTTAATATATTATTACTAGTTTATGATTTAACTAACTTAGACCTTTGTTGTTATTCGAAAAATACAAATATTGTAGGATGTTGCTGGGCATCCTACAATACAAATATTCCCCCTATATTCCTGACAAAATTTTTAATTTCAAGAAGAGTCTTTAGACCGGTATTTACTGCAGACGCACAATGAGGGTTTGAAACCAACTTAACCTAATTTTCTGAACAAATAATTTGCAACTTGATATGGTACTGTACTGACCTGTTGGTGTTGCCTACGTTGGATACAAGTAACTGCTTTAACCATGATGTAGATTGGCAAAAGGATCCCGATGGTTCTCAACATCAGTAACTGCAAAAATGAAACAGGTATATAATTTCTTAGATATCAATGCTGAATAGCATCATAATTCTTCTGCAAAATTAAAATGTTGTTGCCATCCTCACATGAACAACGTAATTGTGTAATCTCCAGCTCCACTGATTATGATCGATAGAGTAAGGCGTAAAACCGAAGAACCATGAACTGCATTTGAAAATGAGAAAGGATTAACTTGAGAGGATGATAATATCTAAATACTAGGAAGAACTATCAGTCTTTATGCTTCTAGAATGCTTAAAATTGACATGCTCAAAGATTTATTCTTCAAGAACTACAGAAGGATTTAAAAGAGAATTTAACTCAAGTAATGTAAATGCTCAAAAATAAATTTAGCTTCAAAATAACTAAATTTAGGATTAAGGATCATGGCAAGCCTCACCTCTATTTATACAAGTAGTTCATCGTTTTCATTTCATTTTATTTCTTGATTATTTCCGAAGGGAAAGATTATTCTATTTACCAAACATATGCAAATCCAATCCGGATCTTAGAAGGCCCAATTGAACATAATTTTAGTTACAACTTTAGTCATTGGCTAATTTACTGATGATCGTCTTGATTATTACTTTTATTATATCTTCGCCTTCGGACAAGCACACACAAATGAGAGAGAGAGAGAGAGAGAGAGAGAGAGAGAGATTACAATTATAGCAACCATACGACATGTTAGGCTTCTTGAAGTGGGAGCTAAAAAGTCATCAAAGTTGGGAGCCAGAAAGATGCGATCAACAGCAACCATAGCTATAAATTGAGGATTATACATATCCCTTCTCGAAACCTCCCAGCTTCCCCTGAAGTTCATTGGAACACTTCTCAATGAGAAGAGAGAAGAATCCAAAAACCAAAGCTGTAAAAAATTTGAAAATCTCAGTTTATCAAAAATTGTATAAAGATAAGTAAAGAAAATACTTGAAGTTCATTGGAATACTGCCATAATGAAACAGAGGAGCTGGTGCTGTGTAACTTGGCTTGAATTGCTGCAATTTTTCATTCAAACAAATACGAAACTAGTAAGCATCTCAGATTAATAATGGATAGTATTACTTAACAAATATCATTGCATACCAAATAATTAAAAAACATCGAAAAATCAAAAGCACATATATAAGAAATCAATAGCAGACCTGGTGGCAAATCTCACATGTAATGTCACCCTTCTTGTTGCACCATCACTACAACAAAACTGACTTTTTACGACACCACATTAACGGCATACAATAAATGTATGCCGTAGTTTCTCACTTTTACGACTTGCTTTTTTTGCACATCGTAAATACTTTTGTGAGTATCATTTTCTATTGTTAATTTATATGATGCTATACAACTGCTATTATATTATGCCATGCCATACCAGAAAATAAATAGAAGAATTTTGTGTTATGTTTTTCTTTCTCACAATGTGACTTTTAGTTCAAGGACTATTTCCTTGCCCAGAGAATGAAGTATATTTTAGAAATTAATACAATGAAGAAAGCAGACAACAACTCAGTTAGCAATACTATCAACAGGTAATCATTTTAGTAATTAACTATTTTTGTTTGTTTGATTTGTTAGTTCATTTTAGTTTATCTTGCTCAGACCTCTTCTTTTCTTTTTATTTATTTAATTTAATTTTTTTGTGGGGGGTTTGTTGCAAAATGATGAAATATTGTAGGGATAGATGACTGTAACCAGAAATTTAACTCACCACAAAAATAGAACATGTTTATATGAAAAACAACTACAACTTTCAGAACTAGCATTTAAAAACAGTAGAATAGTTGGAAAAAGTTGAGATCAGGTACCCATGAATGCTATGTGCCCTTCAATCTTTTCTTTTTCCTTTTTTCTTCTCTCTCTCTCACTCTCAGTATAAGTGAACAGAAGACAATTCTATAGCTTTATCTCATTGCATCAATACTAATTTACCATGCTTTGTGTGCCATATTTTATTTGTCAGTTCAGTTTTTTTTTTTTTTTTCCCTTCAATATTTTGCTTTCAATTGATGACTCAGCTCTCACAATGTTGGGGTTTATGAATAACAGGGCAGCAGCACCTACAACTAAGAAGTCACCAGCTGTGGGGGGCACTGCTCCATCTAACCCAGGTGGCAAAGCTAGAAACAAGAAAGCAGCAAACGTGAAGGATCCTAAACAAGGAAGCATTATGTCTTTCTTCAAGAGAGTTTAACCATATTGCTACAGGAGAATGGCCAGTGTTTTTGCTTTAGTCAGCTGGTGGTTCATGTGCTAGCCTGATTTGTGAATAATTATAGGGTTCTAGCTCTCATACAATTGCTTTTTTTTTTTCTTTTCTTTTCTTCTTTTCCTCTCTAAAATTTGTACTGGTGGCTGTGTAGGTATTTCTGTGTTTGGTTTAATATCATTGGAACTCTAGAGATGTTACTTTGCAATTATGGAATTGGAGGGCTGCCAAAAGCTTCACATGGTAGGATGCCCACATACTTTGGAAAAATATTTACCTGGTCTAGCAATAAGCCTGTAATCCTTATGGTAATTTAACAGTCCGTATCGTAAATTAGGTCAGAAAAGAAATTAACATCTAATTTTTTATTTTAATGACGAGAAAAAAACAAATTATGTGGTTGTGTTGTGTTTAGACGTACAAAAATAAAAGAGAACATGTATTATTTTATTTTTAATGTTTTGCATTTAGTTGGACAAATTAGTTTTTATTTTTTATTTTAATTATACAGCATTATACAAATATTGAAGTTACGTGGCTAATAGGACTTGCACAACTCAATACGGCTGTGTCCTATTATGAGTGTCTTGATGCACAACTCAAAAATGCTGTGTCCCAAACATGAGGTTGGCTACAAGAATTTTGTTTCAACATTCACGGATAGAAATAGGAAAATGTTGAACAGCCAGCAAACTATTTTATTTTATTTTCTTTATTTTTTCTGTTAAGTAAAGCACCTTTATGTAGAACTGAAGCAAATAAAAACTGATGCTTCCCATTTTCTGAACTTAAAAAACTACAGTGAGTCTCAAAATGCCATACCATCTATTGGGCGAGAATTTAGCTCTGTTTTCCTTGGTGACAAGAATGTTGCATTGATGGTTGTTTCTGATGGGGTAAAGGTATATACTCTTGATTTGTGCATACATTTTTTATTTTAATATCGAATTTTGGTTGTCTATGGGTGGGCAATTGTTGAATCTGCTGGATGCAGGTTAGGGATTAGGGTCAACAAAAAGGAGATGCTAGTCCTTTCTTAGCAGAACTGCTATGTCTTAAAGAGCAAGCCAAGCAACAAGGGCTAGGACGTTGGACCAGGTTAGTCTAAGTTCTTTACTTCCGGTTTCTCTCCATACTTTTCCTATTTTTCTAGTACAGTGGAGCAGCTATAGTATAAGTTATGTACCTTCCCCTCCTATTTTGTCCATGCCATAATAGCAACATAGTGCACTTGCACTACAAAAACCCATTCTTGACTTGCGCTAAGAAATTTATAGTAGTGTTTTTGTTTTCAAAAGAATGAGTGCATCTTCAATGCCCAATACAGAGACATAGAGTGAGAATTTGTGGTTGTGAGTGATAAAAAAACAATGAACCAACTTGAGAAAGTAAACAATGCCCAATTAATACACATTAATGTGTGGTTGTGTGTGATATTAGAAGCAATTGTTAGCTTTGGTTTCATGTGAATAGCTTTGGCTAAGTGTAGGTTATGCTAAAGAGCCAAATATAGCTTTAGTTTTTTGTTTTATTAATTTTCAATGTATTTTTGACTTGTAGAGTGTTGTGAGGTTGTTTTTGTGTGAGATTTTATAGCTTGTAGTTACTAGTTGTTGTTTGTTAAGTCAACTCGAGAAAGTAGAGAATATGACTTCTTTTTGTGTGTAAACAAGTGCATCTTCAAGACCCAAAAAGAAAACATGTGTTCTCTTCTCTACCTTTGATAGTCGAATATATATGATTGTGTACTTGTTTCAAGTTTTATACTCAAATATGTTTCATCTTGGACACCGGTATTGGCTCAGATCTTATGTGTTTGAAGTTTTATACTCAAATATGTTTCATCTTGGACACCACTATTGGCTCAGATCTTCTGTTTTTTCTGTTCTTTTTATGCCACACTCTCAATCCTTAAGATATCAAATGTTTTTTTCTATTTCATCTTGGACACCACTAGTTGTTACAGAAGATGGCCCCAAATGGCAATGAGCCCTTCAATAAAGTTGAAGAGAGGCTCAAAAGAAGGCACTTTACAGTTTACATCAAGCCACGAAAATAAACACAAGTGTGGCTAAACTATCATGCAAGAAAAAGGCCTAAAAAAGGGGATAAAGAGACAAGTGGTAGCTGCTGGCCTCAAACAGAGGAGAGCCCTTCAACAATGTTGAAGAGGGGCTCGAAATAAGATATTTTACAGTTTATGACCAAGTCCAAAACAGCTCACAAATAAGCCTAAAATATCATGCAAAAATAGGCCTAAAAGAGAGTTTAAACACAAAGGGTGAGGAGGAGACCTCAAACAGAGAAAGACCCTTGATCAAACATGAAGAGGAGCTAAAAATAGGACTATTTACAGTTTGGGTCAGAGCCCAAAAATGCAAGCAAAAGGAGCTAATATATAAAGCAAAATAAGGCAAGAAAGATGGAAAATGGGACTCACCCTTGTAGAGCCAACCTTCAACAGCTCTTGGACCAAGTTTGGGGGCTCTCAACCTCTAGAAATCAGCTTCAAGTTGCTGGAATGGAGTGTGGAGGTATGGTGCTATGGGTTGTGGTGTAAAGGGTGCAAGAACCTTAGGGTTTGAAGGGTTTGGAAGAGAGGGAGGGGGAGTTGTATGCAAGGCTCAACACCAATTTTGTAACCTTCAAAATGGGTGTGGGGTGTGGTTTTATAGAGGAGGAGTGGAGGAAAAGGGGGGGGGGAAATCAAATTCAAATTTCCACCCCAAAAGGGCAAATCCCCGGGTAGTGGTCTGGGGGAAAACAGAGGGTACATCTGTAATACACTTGGAGAGGGAAAAATGGCCGGCCAGGTCAAAAGAGCCAAAGTGGTCAGCCACCAGGCAAGGTGGCCGGCCGACCAGTTTAGGTGGCCGGCCGTCCAGGTCAAAAGGGGAAAGATGGCCAGCCACCCCCTAGGATGAAGCCCCAGAAGTTAGCTTTCCAATGCCGTAAACCTTGCATTAAAATTCCTCATGTGGAAAAAGTTATGCCAGTTTTGGTGAAGCCGCGCAGATTCGGTCCAATCGGATTGATCTCCTACTTCAACCAATCATATCTCCCCCGTCCGGACTTGTCCTTAGGAGATTCTTGAGTGTAAAATGAAGCCCCGGAAGTAAGCTTTCCAATGGTGGTGGCCTCATATCTTAATTCCTTTTGTGCAAAGAGTTATGCCCGTTTCGGTGAAGCCGCGCAGATGTTTTCCTCCTTCCCGGATTCATGCTGAATCACTTTTGACCAAAAAAGCTGGTTTTTTAGAAAAATTGCTGGCCTCCCACTCTCCTACAACCTTTCTAATAATGAAAATAAGGTCTCCACCAAAAATGAACCAAGACGGATGCAAAACGGAGGTTCGGAGGCTGAAATACGCAGTTCGGGGCCCCGAAAACAGGCTGTTAGGCACTGGAAGTGCCGTTCGACCACAAAGTTTGTCTCTTGGACCACAGTGTCCCTCAAAAGGGAGGAAATAAGGTGTATGCCAAAAACCGGAGCCAACGGAGGTGGTTAAGCGGTCCCGAACTGAGGCACACGGCCGACGGCTCCGAAAAACCAGAAACCGGGCTCCAAACGGGAAAAATGGCCTACGACCACGAAACGTAGCCTACGACCACTGAGAGATGATCTACGAGACTTCTCCCTCCCTTCGGGAAGAGAAAACGGGACCTGGTTCGCAAACCGAGGCAAGGTACAAAAGAGTCCGGAAGTCCGGAGGCAAGGCTCGCAGCCGAGACTCCGCAACCTCAGAACGAGCACAATATGCGACATCACCAAGCACTCAATCGGTGACGTCTGAGTCTTAAGGTCGGTCAAAAATGGGGTGTCTACAGTTGCCCCTCTTTGACAGAACTCGAAAGTGAAGAAGTGACGGGAGTGAATGTCAAAGCCCAGAGACGACCCATTTTTGACAAGGCCGAAGACTTAGACAAACATACTAGATAACAGAGAAATGTGCCCGCAGGCAGGGGGCAAGATGCAAAATGATATGCAGGAAGATTTTGATAATTGGACTTATACGCTACGCGAAGCCGATTTGAAAATTGGACTTATACACTACGCGAAGCCGGTTTGATAATTGGACTTATACGCTACGCGAAGCCGGTTTGAAAATTCAGGATTTATGCAATGCACTGTAATGACTAAAATGCAATGTGATAGCCAGAAAGCGAAGGCACCTTACAGGGGCAATTTGGCAATGACCTACCTCATGCTGCTGGGGACCTTCCCCTTCTTCTTGGTTGAACTGCAGGTATTACTTTTCTCCCTGACTATGGTCGCAGCTTTCCCTATTCTCCAACAGGGTGACAGGCTAGGTTGATTCGGTATCCAGATTTGAGGCGCATACATATGCTATCTCAATCTATGGGGCTGCCATACAGATTTCAAGCCGAGGATATACCCCTGGGTATTTAAACTAGACTTTAGTCTCGGAAATCCTGAACCTTTGCGTTCTAGGCAAGAGCCATTCGAACTCTAGTTTCCACCATCTCAGTTGGTCTCCTAGGAACTCACTACTAACACAGGCAGATGGCTATACCAGACCATCGAAAGTCATTCGGGCACGACAAACACCAAAAGAATTGCACCTTTAGAGGATTTAAGGTCTCCTAGATCGGAAAGTGCATGAGACGGTGCGAATAAATGCAAGTCCGATGCGCAAAACAACGCGAATGATGATGCAGGATTTAAGGTCTCCTTAGACCGGAGGATTTAAGGTCTCCTGGACCAAGTGAGTGCACAAGATAGTGCGAACTAAAGGTGCACAAAACAGTGCGAGTAGGGTGAATGCACAAAACAGTGCGATGCTAAAGGTGAGGTGCGCAGGATAGCACGATAAAATGCATGCACAGTGCAAGTAATGGTCACGACGCAAGATAGCGCGATGCAATACACTAACAAGTGCAGGTGAGGTGCGCAAGATAGCGCGAATGATACAATGCACAAAATAGTGTGATACGCTAAACAGCGCGATTGATTTGAAATGCACAAGATAGTGCAATGTGATATGCAAAGCACAAAATAGGGCGATGAATGCAATGCACAAGACAGTGCGATGGAGGTGCGCAAAATAGCGCGAATGATAAACTGCACAAAACAGTGCGATTGTGGTGCGCAAAATAGCGCGAGTGATAAACTGCACAGAACAGTGCGATGCGCAAAATAGCGCGAATATAAACTACACAAAACAGTGCGACGGAGGTGCGCAAAATAGCGCGAATGATAAACTGCACAGAACAGTGCGATGCGCAAAATAGCGCGAATGTAAACTGCACAAAACAGTGCGATATGCTAAACAACGCGATACGCTAAACAGTGCGAGTGATTTGAAATGCACAAGACAGTGCGATACGCTAAACAACGCGAGTGATTTGAAATGCACAAGACAGTGCGAGTGAGATACAACCACAAGATGCACAAGACAGTGCTAGTGAGATACAAAGTGTAAGTGCACAAGACAGTGCGGGTGAGATAAAATGCACAGGCAAGTGCGATAAAATGCATCTTCTATGCAAGTATGGGGATATTTTCTACGCAAAAGATACGAGCATTTTCTATGCAAGTATGGAAGCACATTCTATGCAATATTGAAAGCAAGCATATTCTATGCATGAAACAAGCAAAGCATATTCTATGCGGAATCGAAAGCAAGCATATTCTATGCATGAAACAGGCCAAGCATATTCTATGCGGAATCGAAAGCAAGCATATTCTATGCATAAATCATAACGATGCGCGGCACGCATGCAACAACAGTGTATATGAAAGTTCACATTCTATGCAATAGAGGAGCATCAAATATGTACTCTGGTGCCTCTGATTTGCCTCTTAGAGGACTTCGCAACTCACTCAGCTCAAAAAGGGCACACCATGTTCATATTGGCGAGAGATAACATCTGCATGCGAAACCCTCGGGTGCTGCTTGGACTGCCATTCTGACTTGAAGCAGGCTTACAGTTGGGGTCGAGATACACTCATACTCTAGAGAAACAGCGAGGCCTGAGAAGGTGCACCTGGAATGCAGTCTCGGATTTTGCTAAAGTTGAAACATGCTAAGATGCTCCAAATTTTTCCTCTTTTCTTTTGCTTTTCAGTCTAGAACCTAAATAGCTTCAGATAGGTCCTTGTTTTACCATTCTGACATGACCTGGGTTGAACCCTGCGGCTTTATGAAAGAACTGATCCTTTTTTGCACAAACGTAGAGAACGACACGACACTCTGAGCACAAAACGATTTTTGAAATTGAAATGAGAAAAGGGTTCTCAACCGGGTATTGAGCCTACAACTGACCACAACCAAAACGACTCAACAATGGAAAACAAAGGTAGAACGACCTAAACACAACTCAATCAAAGGAAAAACAAGGTAAAATGACCTAAACACATTTGTTGACACTCAAACGACTTAAAACAAGAAACGAGACAAACAAAACGCACAAACACAACACTCAGCTGTGTTACAAAGGCAAGAGACCTCTCGGTGCACGAGGAGCCAGTTTCTCCGGGTATTGTTTCCCACCCTTTCTCATTTGTGATTCTCATAACACTCGGCCCTCAAGCTCTGTTTTTCTGAAAAAATCCTTTCCTCACTTTTTCTCTTAGCGCACACCTCTCTATTCTTCAATCTCTCATTTTAAATCCCTCTCCTGGGTGGTTGATGGATAAACAGAAAGTTGTGGGCTCTTGCCCCTAGCATTCCGATAGATTCTTCTTCTTCTGCACGCAGCTAGTGAGTTTCTCCCACAGAGGGGCTGTGCTACAACTGGGTGTGTAGCAAATCTGCAGCTGACATCGGTTGACGATGCTCTGCTGGAGAGTTTGGACATGATCAGATCTGTCCAGATGAGGGAGTGGAATATCTTGATCCATTCCAGTTCGTGCTTCGCACTTGGCTTGATACCTCGTTGCTCAGAGGGTGAGAGAGCTTTCAGCCCTTTTGCTGTTAACTTCAGTTGTGCCCTTTTCTGGCAGGTAGAGTGCCCTTCTTGGCAAGTATTGTGGCAATGAAGAAAAGACAGAACACCTGACTCAACTGTGCCCCTAGTTCATCATTTTGACCATTTTTTTGTTTTTGGCTTTCTACTAAGACAATTTTGACCAAAATGAGAGTTAGATTAACATGCTTGTTCAATTTTCTGATTTAAAATCATGCAAGTCAGGCTATGAGCACTGAAAATTTTCCTTTTTTGGGTCCAAGAAAATGGTCCAGTTTTGAAAAATGGAATACTTTTCGAGAAAATAGTCAACCTCAGTAAAAATTCTCAAAAACTATTTTTGCAAACAGCCACTGCTCAACGAGCACGGAACCCGCTCTTGAGATGCACAACTTCAGATCCGAAGGAAAATTGCCCCCTGCTTGAAGAGAGCTTCCTGGCAACGGAAAGTTGCCCCTTGTTTGAATGGCACCGCAGCGTATTGAATGGCAACGGAAAGTTGCCCCTTGTTTGGATAGCATCGTGGCGCATTGTAGTCAGTCCTCAGAGTGACGAACACAACCAAATTCTCGGATTCAGAGAAAGCAAAGATGATCAAAACCATTACATGGACACAGTCGAATTTTGAAGTGTTTTACGGCTGGACTTCAGAATGAAGTTGCCTACGTATCCCAAAGATGGGAATCAAGCCTCACGTAGTTCAGGGTTAAGGTACACTCGGGTATTAACCTCTCATTTTGCGCTCTAACTTTTGCCAAGGCCGCCCTTTGCGGGTTTTCAACCTTGCGAGCTATATTCTTCAATTCTTTTTCATTTCTTTTCTTCTTTTTTCCATCTTTTTCTTCTTTTCTTTTTTTGCATTTTCTTCATTCATTTTTTTTTTGCATTTTTCTCTTTTGTTCTTTTCTTCTCTTTTTTCTCGCTCTAACTTTTGCCTGGGTCGCCCTTTTGGGTTTTCGGCCTAGCGAGCCTCTCAAGGGTATAAGTGTAGCTTGGTCCATGTCAAATGGTTCTGAGATCTCGAATCCGTCTAAATCTAGGAGAGTGGCTGCTGTTCGCTGACGATGCAGGAGTCCATCCCATGGGGGCTAAATTTGCCCCTAGTGTTGTGGATAGGAACTCAGTTGTTCGTCATCAATACTTTCTTCTTTCTTCTCTTCTGGGATTTAGCATTCTTGCCAGTCTTCATTGATTTGCAGGATGATCCATCTTCGGCTCTCCGAGCACATCTGACATTTTTCTGCCCCTAGGTCGAGGGCTGCTTCGAATCTGGCCACACAGGCCTCACATTGTGGTTGACCGTTGAACATTCTGAGTTAAGGTTCAAGGTCGGAAAGCGAAGGGGGGTTGAGTCTCAAGGCTGGGAGCGATCCTAAGCTGCACAATCTCAAGAGCGATTCCACACAGGCCTTTGCAGGACTGCGCAAAACATTTTTTTTGAAATCTTTTAAGAAAGCGACTAATCGCTCGCGCGGAAGACAATGTAGAACCAATCTGGATCAAGCTAGGATCCTTCTCAGTACTCACGTTAACAAGCATGATTTCATTCATTAAAAGCGTAGCATGCCTCCCTTTCTCTCAATTGATCAAATTTTTGCAAATCCCGAGGAATTCCTTCCTCTTCGTTTTCACTGTAGTGTTCAAAAAGTTTTGAAAAACTTAGGTCAATGCAATGAGTTCGAGGCACAGAAAAGTAGGCGAAAAGCACTGCCATTTCATTTAGAACTTTTGGCACAACTGGCACAAGCGAACACAAGAATGTAAAAATCACTGCTGTTCATTCAAATCTGTTGGCATTACTGGCTCCAAGGCAAAAATAGACTCAAAAGAAAAAAAAAGACAAACACGAAACAAGCAAGTGATGTCCGAGGTAACACCCGAAATCACCCGACTCCAACAAAATAGGACTGACTCGGTACAACAAGACAGACCCAACTGAC